>JPKC01002375.1:0-44748 GCA_000750925.1 Pseudogymnoascus sp. VKM F-4518 (FW-2643) | reverse complement strand
GTTTGAGTGGCGGGCGTGGGCGAGGTATGTGAGGGCGAGTAGGGTTGATGCGCTGTTGGGGTTAGTTTTCTAGTCTCCCATTTCTGGGTTGGATAAAGGTGGGGTAGGGGGGACGAACAGCGCAATGATGATAAACGCGAATAACGTCTGGTATAGCCGACACACCATCATTCCCGTGCTGTTATTCCACGTCGCCGCGCCGCATTGCGACATGATGGTGGCTTTGGCGACGTGGACGAGCAGGCCGAGGGAGAGAGACCAGAGACCGAGGAGGACACCATTGAGAATCAATGTTCGGGCTGGAGGACGTGCAGCGCCGGCATAGACGGCGAGCAGGACGACGGTGGCGGTTGACATGGCGGACACGAGGAGGTGCTGGGCTTATTAGTTTTCCGAGTCAGAGGATGTGATACTTGGGGAGCGCACAATAATGAAGGACCAGGGAATGGTCATGCGGCTGCCACGGAGCTGATTGACGAAGTAGAGCATAATTCCCAAGACAACGACAGAGGCCAGGAGCTGAAGGCCCTGTAGGATGTAGAGGGGGAGGCGGCCGTGGTGGGTTGGTTCGCGATAGGCATTCCGCCTGGAGGGGGGGAAGGGGATTTTGGGCCACTTCATTCTGGCCATTGGTTGTGAGATGGGGAATGGTGAGAGAGAGGGAGAAGTGAGAACGATGGGAGGTGGTGAAGAAGTGAGAAGTGAAAATGAAATATGAGAGAGGTAAAGATCGGGCAGGTAAAAAAGAGGGCGGAGGTAAAGGTCAAGGCCCAAGGTCAAGGTGATATTTTTTGGACCCCAGAGGACCCCGGCGGGACCCCCCAGTAGGACCACCACACAGAGTATATCAGACGTCAGATATACGCGCCACAGTTTGGAAACACCGAGAGTCGAGACTATTCACGTGATATGCAGCTAAATGGAGACTGTGGCTTGGATTGGCTGGATGGGGCTGGGGAACAACGGGAAGGTTGGGGACCGTCCTATAATTAGACCAACGATGCACCTCAGATAGTAAATGTTTAGTCAGGGCCCGTCAGGGCGTTGGATCGGGGATTGCTCAATTTGCTCTGGCTGCTGTTGGTGTTTGGTGTTTGGTGTTTGGTCTTGGCTGTTCGTTGTCGCTGGGAGTGGATTACTATAGCTCTCATGTTAGGCTAAAATCTCACCGTTAATAGCACCGTCAAATGGAAATTTCAGTGAGATGTAGAGTACCTTTTCAGTACATACAAATACAACCATACGGCAGTTGTCTTGTTAATGTCCAAGAGAGTCCCAAGACACAGGCCAAGATTGTCCTGTGCCATAGTTGTACTCTACAGTACGCATAAGAACATGCCGGCGATGTCGGCGGATGTTGGATGTTCGGTGTTCGGTGTGTTTGTGATATGCTTCTTCTTCCATCATCGTCGATATCAACAACCCCAACCCAGAGATTCTCTAAACGGCAACCACGACCCAGAGAGCATCCCTACCATCCCCAGCATTCGTTCCTTCCTCTCCTCATGAAACAGCTCTAGATCGTTCCGAAGAAGGAACGATCCACGGCCATTAGGCAACAACGCGCCTTCCGCCAATAACGCGCAATGAAAGAGTCACACGGCGTCAGCTGACACCGTGTTAATCTCGCGCCGTCGTCGCGCTTGAGCATTACCCCGCTTCAGCTTTGTAACCAGTCATTCGAGCTGTTCAAAGCCGTTCACGTCACCAAGTCTCTCAAAATCAATCGCTTCGTCGCCCAGAGGACGAGGCATAAATAACCTGTCGATGCCCCTCGACCTGTATCGTATCCCTTCCATCTGTATCCCCTCAATCTCCAGTCTCCAAACACACTCATAACTTACCACATAAACCCAATCCACAAACACCCCTCTAACCCACCTAACCACCACCATCATCATGCTCGACCACACCGGCTTCGCAGTCCCCCCAGCCCAATACGAGGCCGTCATCGCATTCTACACCGCCACTCTGGCCCCTCTCGGCATCACCCCGCAGCTCAACTTCCCCGGGCAAGCCGTCGGGTTCGGCCCTAATAAGGCTGAGGCCCGATTCTGGGTTTCGTCCAAGGAGGACGCCGCGGCAACGGCGTCAGCCGGCGGGATGCACGTCGCGTTCAAGGCCGCCGATCATGAGGCCGTGCAGAAGTTCCATGAGGAGGGCCTGAAGGCCGGAGGGAAGTGTAATGGGAAGCCCGGGATCAGGGCGACTCACCCGAGTTATTATGCGGCGTTTGTGTTGGATCCTCTGGGGTGAGTTGTGCATGCTTTTTCGTGTTCTGCGTGTTCATGGTGTTGGTGGTGGAGGGTGTTATGTTGTGCTGACAAGTTTGTAGGAACAATATGGAGGCTGTCGATCACGTTCCCCGTGATTAAATGGGAGGGGGACTGTCGGACTGACTTTCGGTGATCAGCCGGTTGGTTATTCGTCTGAATCTGGGTCTAGATCTGTATATTGCAGATGATCTGCTGTTTATTGTGTCGCTGGGGTGAAAGCTTAGCCTTGTTAAGTTTCGGAATGGTGATAATCCAAAAGTACGGAGTCCACACTTACAGTTCATTCCTGCGATATCCACGTGAACTGCCCTGTAGCCTGTCCCATCAACTCCCGTTCTACGTGTCATGAACATGAAACCATCGACGACGGCTATTATGCATATCACTCTACTCCGGCAGATCAGCCTCTTTTCAGCCCAAGCGTACCTATCTTAGCTGCCGGAGACATGCCGAGTGGCTGCCGTGATGCCGAGCTGTTGACATAAAATCACGACTTTCTCTCCCAGGCTAAATGAGAAGGGTGTTTGTAACTGTTTGTAAGCTTCAGCTTCATCCCGAATATGCATATAATATCTATCGGAAATATACAAATACCGACGAGCCTGGTGTTGCGGAACCAACCTTCGTTCTTTGTTTGTATGTGTTGCAACGTCGTGTGCTTGGCGCCAGGGGTAAAATATATTAAGTTCCCCCCGCGCCGTGCCCCAAACCACCAAGATCGTCGTCCCAATATCACAGGGCAAGACACCAGATCAGCTTCTCTAGATCACCCCGCCACATGCCGTCGGCGCTGTTTAATATATCCGGATATTGCCTGCTTAGATTTTAGTATATCTCATTTATATTGCATCTCTCCAGCCATGAAACCCAGCCTAGCACCATTTGCAAGAGCCGATTTCTCCGGATGCGCATTCCCACATCCCTAAAATGCGGGGAAAATATGGGGAGAGAGAGGAATCCTGGAGGACTTCTGCGGTGGCAGGGAGGGAGCTTGCCAGAATTTAAACATAAGAAAGGAACCTCCCCCACTTCTTGTTTTAGTTCCTGATCTTCCCACCCGCTTGTTCATCTGTCAAAAGGTAGTTTTCGTGGACATTTCATAGACCTCGTTCGGGAAATTATGCGCTTTCAGATTCTCACTTTGGGAGCCGTTGTGGCGGTTGCAACGGCGGCTGCAACGCACAAGTTGCCGAAGCCGGATAAGGATGGGCGGTATACCATCTCTGCGCCAGGTATTTCGGCTAAGGTATGTTATATTCTCCTTTTATACGGATTCAATGGCTGTTTCTTTTCCCTCCTGCATCATACCAAAATGAGAAACTGACGACCCCGGCAGTTCATCCCATATGCCGCCACCTTGACGAACCTCTTTGTCAAGGACAAGAACGGCGTCGAGCGTGATGTCGTACTTGGCTACGACAACACCACCTTCTACCGTACCTCTCCCGCCACCCCTCAACCCCCCTAAGCCTTCAAAAACTAATTCCCCCCAGCTGTCGACCCCGGCCACCCCGTCTACAACGCCATCCCCGGCCGCTACGCCAACCGCATCGGCAACGGCACCTTCACGCTCGACAACGTGACCTACCACCTCGAGAAGAACGATGGCGACAACACGCTCCACAGTGGGACGAACAACTGGTCATACCACTTCTGGAACCTGACGGCGCTGACGGCCAACTCAATCACCTTCGAGTACCACGATGCTGCCTTTGCGGAGGGCATGCCTGGACGCGTTGATGCGAGTGTCACGTACACATTGACGGAGAATACGTGGCATATCTCCATGACTGCCGAGTCGCCTGATGTGCGCACTCGTGAGTTTCCCCGTCCAAAGACAATGGCAGCACCATACTAATCCCTCTCCAGCAATCATGCTGACAGACCACACCTATTTCAACCTCGACGCCTTCGCCAACCCCGACACGGACCTAATCTGGAACCACACCCTCCACCTCCCCTACTCGCACCGCAACCTCGAAGCCGACGCCGGCGCCCTCCCCACCGGCACCATCCTCGAGCCCGAGGAGAACAGCACCGACGACTTCTACTCCGCGCCCCACCAACTGGGATTCGCCTCCGGCAACGCCGATTGGGTGGACCACTGCGGCGGCGGCTGCCACGGGTACAACGGGCAATTCCTTTTCGACGACGACGTGCCCGAGGGAGCGGTGGTAGCGGAGTTGTCGAGCGAGTGGACGGGGATCAAGGCGGAGTTGAGGACGAATCAGGCGGGTCTGGTGATTTATACTTGTAATTGGATGGATGGGACGGCGCCGATCAAGAGTACCCAGGGACTGGAGGGACGACCGGCGGTGGTGAATGGCGATGGATGTGTGGCGATTGAGGCGCAGGATTGGGTGGATGGGATTAACCAGTGAGTTTCTCTGATTTCTTTTGGTGATATTGGGCTAATTATTGTTTAGCCCTGAGTGGGACAGGTTGGATAAGCAGATTTTCGGCCCAGGGCAGGAGTACAGCTGGGAGAGCTCGTGGACGTTTGGGACGCTGTAAAGTGGCGTAGTGAGGAAAGGGGTTCGGTGAGGTGATAACCGAGATCGTTGGTGGGTGGGTAGATCAGCCTCCTTTCTGTGTGTGGTTTGACGTACTTGTCTTTACCTTCCGGAGGCCGGTTAGTCTTTGAAATGTAAATATGGCTTCTGCACATAGGTTTCCCGCAAAAAAAGAAGTTATCCACTGCACGTGCAAATACGTTCTGACCTTAACACTCTCAGCTTCACAGCTTCTCTCGCAGATTTTGCGTCCGCTTGGGCTATTTTCTGTGCTTTTGTAGCCATTCACAATGGAGTGTTCAACTATCTGTGTTATATTGTTATATTGGTGTGTTAATTGTGATAGCTGTAGTATACTGTCTCATCTCGCATAATAATCTCCAGGTACGACCGGAGTACAGAGCCAAACTGCAATAATATAGGGGTAGAAAAACAAAAAGGAACAAAGAAACGAGTTGGATCCCTTCAGCAACTAGCGATATTCCCACCAAGAAATTGTGTCAGCCAGCTGAAACCCATCCACACAAGAAACCCATCCACACAAGAAAACCCACAAGCAACCACACAAGCAACCACACAAGCAACCACACAAGCAACCACACAAGCAACCACACAAGCAACCACACAAGCAACCCTACAAGCAACTCGACAAACAACCCGACAGGCAACTCCACAAGCAACGCACAACATAACCCACTACAACTCACAAATCAGGCATGCCACATATCATAGCCACCATCCCGAACTCAAGGTCATTGCGACACTGTGGCAGGGCAGCAATCTCAGCAAGCTCCTCTTTTTCATCTCCGAACAAGTTCCGCAACCCCCCATTCCCTGCCCAGAGGTCCTCATCACGGGCGCATTCAAACATTACACGTAGAGCATCTACGGCGGCGCCTCCCCTCTGAAAGTACGACCTAGTGACGGGGAACCATTCGCCGGAATTACTCCAAACATCGATGACATTCTGTGCCGTTGGGGCAGCGCCCTTACGCATCGTATTTGCTGCATGTTCGAAGATATTGACAAATCCCTTGCGGAGGGACTTGTTAGTCCGGAAGTTCCGTTGAATATCTGGATCGACGTGGTGAATGGAATGGCTGTGCATGTCGACCCAGAAAGGCCCGTCGTCGGTGTATTCGCTCATAATGTCATGGTGAATATCCGCCTGGCATAGAAGCGCTTCCTTCATTCGGGCAGAGAAGTATCCGTTTGCGCATTGTCCGCAGGTGCACCCGAACCTGAGACGAAGGGATTGGATTCGGCTGGGCGTTTTGATGCCTTGTAGCGCAGCAAGGCACCCCACAGCTTCAACGGGGAAGCCAGGAAATTTGTCTGAGATACAAACTGTCATCATTCCATGCTCGATAATTGTGCGTTTCTTCTCGAGGATAGATTGTAACGCTTCCAGTGCTGTGTAGCCTTTGATGTTACGAGCAGAGCTTAACATTTGGCCCACATCGGCATTGTTTAGAAGCCATTCGACGGTTTTGAGCTTGTATTCACAACTAGCGACGTGTAATACGTTGTTGAGCTTTTTATCTACCTTCTTCCACTCTTCCTTGGCGTTTGGAAGTTTGTTGACCTCCTCATAATGCTTGACGCACTCAGAATCGGGCAATGTCAGCGCTGCATGGTGCAGAGGAAGCCGTTTCTCCAACAGTTCCATGAGGGGTGAACGTTCGGTCTCGTCTCTAAAGAACGTATGCTTGGCTTGATGTCTAGCCTCTAGCTCCTCGTCATCCGCCTCCTCATCAGGTGGGTTGAAATCGTCATTGATGGAGATCTTATGGGCTTTGTGATCCGGGTCTACAGCGAGACCGAAGCACGAAGATGCCCCAATTCGACGGAAGCCGATGGAGCGGAAGAAAGCCACTGAAGTATCGTGGCTGGCGAATCGAATAGCTCGTTGCTCGGTGGCTGTTTTTCCGTCGAGGTCAGCCCTTATATCTCCATTAAGCCACCCTGGGGCGACAAGAGTAAAAGCGAGCTTGCTCTTCTTGGTACTGATTTTGCCAATAAGAGATTCAATCAATTTATCCTCTGCACTAGCCATGCTGATAAGGGGATCGGGTGTTTTCTTTTCAGCACTGGCTTTGGTGATAAGGGCTTCAATCATTTTCTTTCCTACACCTTTTGTATTATGTTGGTATAAATAATTAAAAATAATAACCATGAAAAATAATAACCAAAAAACTGAAATGTTGAAACCGCTTATATTTAACAAAAAAATAAATCTTAAACTGCGGCGCCATGTTCTTTCGATCCGAATATGTTCGATGATGAAAATGGGACCAAGATCGACCTCACTGCCCCAGCATCCTGTGCCTTTGCGGACGGTGTGATTGATCAATTCGTTTAAGCGGCCGTACCGATCAAATAGCTCAAACGCGATCGAAGAGAGCTCTTGGCATGGCTCCTCCATATGGCGCCAGAAATGTGGTCGGATCCAGTCCCGATGAACGAATCTGCCAAATGCACCCCCAATTTCCTTGCCGTCGGAACTGCAATGGATATGGATGGTGTCCATCCAACCCTTAAACTCTTCGTCGTTATCTTGGATGAAAAGTTTGAAAGTGACTTCAGAGCCACCCAACGAGTGCTTCTGCTCTTCAACCTCGCTCTCTGGGGGACCCATTTCATCATATTCGTCACTGAACATTGCTTCGTAAATGTCATCTGTGTCCATGCTGTCGTCTAGATGCTCATCATCATCATCATCGTCATCACCATCCCCATCCTCATCCCCGAAATCTTCTTCGTATTCATCTTCTTCCTCGTCTTTGTCTTCACCTCTATTATCACCTCTATCACTGCCGTCAACGCCATTTTGGAAGGTTTGGGAGTTGACGTTGGTGTCAACAGCATCGTCGAGTCTGGATGCATTGCATGAAAGTGCGCTCGTCGCGATAGATGCAGTTATGTCTTCCATACCTTTCAAGACAAAACACTTGTTAGCTTGCGTAATGTTTCATACCAAATAAATACCGTATCACCTACTGTCGGGTTCAATCGTTTTGATCGATTTACTGGTCGTTATGCCATCCGTTCGTTCTGGCGACGCCTCAGCCTTGCGCTTGATACCCTGTTGGCCTTCCATCGCTGGGATAGAACGTGGAGCCTTCGTTTGAAAACCTGTTTGAGATAGAAAACTGTTCGAGGCTGTCTTTGTAAGATGAAAAGAACGAAGAGATGGGAGAGAATTTGAGTGTTGAATGTCAGGTAGGTGAAGGTTGCCAACAGACGCGTTTATATAGTTGGAAGCTTGAAACGGGCGGGCGGCCTTCTTGGGTCGGGCAATCACGACCATGGAGCGCCAAATTTACTTCCACGCGGCACCCTCTAAAATGTCCGAGTCTGACTTCCTTGTACCTCTCGTGCAATTAATTACCACCAGTACTGAACTGTGGAGGTGAGAAAACGTAAACCGAGTCCGTTGTACCGGAAGCAGAGAAATTGTTAACCACACAATATATGTCAAGGATTTTGCCGCCTTCAAAGCAACTACGCCCTCGACCGTACCTTCCCCATCCAACTTCGTGTTTGCCTTCAAAATCTAGCCCATCCTTGTTTGCACACTTGGGCTGTATAACAATTATCATGGCAAGGTGAAGTTATCAAACTTTGATCATTATATAAACTTACAGGCTATACTACAACACAGAGCATCCAAAGCCCCAGGATATTGCTCAGATACTTCTGGCGTATAAGGAAGATGCATCTTCCTTTGAGTCTGCCTACGCCAAACATACCGGATCAGCGAATCCTCTCGTCCACCTCAAGCTCCCCATGATAATCGTCATGAACGCTAAAGCCACGCCCACGCTCGCAACACCGTATATATATGCGTGTCTTCTCCTCAGACTCGTCAGCTCAAGGACCCACGTACTGACAGTGGTCAAGCAGCCACAGAAACCATCCATGACGCCCTGCAGAACTTGGCATCCGGTCAACCCGCCTCCTATTCGGCCACCCAAAGAACCTAATGGTGCATGCTGCAGGTTCCATGCCATCCCCAAGATGATAGTTCCAAATATATTGACCACAAAAGTGCCCACGGGGAACGATGGCCTCAATCCATTCAGCTTCACCGACGCGTAGAAACGGGCGATACAGCCTAACGGAGCGAATATAAGGGAGAACAGGACCCTTCCCCGCCAACTCTCCTGAGCCCAAGTTGTCCGTCCATTAGCTGCGGGCCCAGATGGCCGATCAGGGGGCCAGATAGTCATAAAAACAGCTCCGAGCCAGGCGCCCACTGCTACAACGACGGTCATACGGTCGAATGTTTTCCGAATGAGACGAACTGGAATAGACGGAGTGATGTAATGGAGCGCGATTGCGAGATGAGCCCCAAACTTCAGCGCTGAAATACAGACACAGAGAGTCAGGATGTTGACGGCGAGTAGTGCCATAAAACTGAACCCGCCGTTCCGGGGAATGATGGACGAAGATCCGCTTGCGGAGATGATTGTTGGTGAGCTATTCGAAAGCGCAAGAAAATCATCCCGGATGAAGCTGGAGAAAGAAGTGAATGAGCCGCAGAAACCGGTCGTGAGTCCAATATATAGCGGTATCGTCTTCTTGAAGGCGAGATGCACCTTTCGAGCAGCAATCCTGAGGGCTTCTGGATCGGGTTCGTTGGGGGCGGCTCCTCCGGCTCCTCCACCTTCAGTCTCCCCACTGCTCGCATTCTCGCATCTTTCTTCTTCTGGCGTGGTACCGTTCTTGCTTTTATCGCTCTCCATGAAAAGCTTCCTATCTTCGCTGAAGTAACCCATGAGCAGACTCCCGCCGAAATTGGCCCAGAGGACGCTCATGCCAACCGGAGCGCCTGGGTACATTGTTAAGGCATCCAGTCCTACCCGGGCAAGCGTGCCAAGGATGGAAAATAGTACCAAATATGACAATATATATATCTCAGTGGCAACCCTCGAAGCACGTTCATGGCCTGCAGCGGCTTCTTTTGGCTCTTGCGGGGGGGTTTCCTGGCCTTCTCCGCCTTCGCTAGCGCCACCCCCCGACAGTCGTCGGCGCCTTTGATCCCTTTGATATTCCTTCTGCTGTGAGCGAGTGATCTCCAGAAACGATCTCCTGTATTGCAGCTGCTCATGTGGATTCTCGTCAGGTGATGGCGCGTCAACTTCGTTCAAGTTTGCGAGCCCATCTCGAACATCATATGACGCGCCATCGGAGTCGTTATTTTGGGAAGCACCGCCCTTTTGCTTTCTCCTACGTGGCTCCGCCTGATGTGTTCTGACTCCATCGTCGCTACCTGTTGGTGCTATTGTGGCTAATTCGTGAGGTATTTCGGGAATATCATTGTTTTTACGCGATGTATTCCTCCCACCATGTGACATTATACATCACCAAATCAAATCTACAGACTATAGTGGCGATGGGCGCGTAGAGAGTGGCATAGTAGAGCTTTATATCGAGAGTATATGATGGCTTCACATTTTTGGCTATATTAGTCGTCAAATCACGTGCGCTGACTAATGTTCCCGCTGTCGGAGTTAGCGTATCCAGCCAAAAACTGCCGAAGCGGAACCAGAGAAAATCATGATAGTGGGTAAGCAGACTACAAATTTGTGGGTTTAGTGACTCGATGGTATAAATTTACTGATATCTCTGTAAGTGTTTAGAAATTTCCGCTTCTATGTCTATATAATAGTCAACTATTTCTTTATTCAATATTTACCTGTATTTTTAAGACTATACGCATAACATTGCCTATCATGGCGACTCAAGCGGGTGAAACGGTTGAGCTCGAGCAGTACAGGCAGTCGGCGTCGCCCACGCCGGCACAGACGCCAAAAACAATAAATCATCCCACAGAATTGCCATCGTCAGCAAACACTTCATACTTTGACCCCGCTGACCCAGACAATGTCGTATTGGCGTCGTTGCTGGCAGATTCGCAAGTTCCCGATGGCGGCTATGGCTGGGTCGTTGTCTTTGCGTGTAGCGTACTCTGCTTCTGGTTCGTGGGAACTACATATAGCTGGGGAGTCATCCAAGCTGCTCTAGTGAAGCAGAATCTCTCGAGTCCGGCTACATTGTCATTTGTGGGAAGTTTGACGTGTGCCTGCAACTCCTTGTTTGCCTTGTTGAATGCTAGGATAATTAGGTGGGCAGGCGCGAGAAATACTGCCCTAGCTGGCATCACGCTCTTTGGTGGTGGACAGATCTTAAGTGGCTTTACAGCGCATAGCGTGCCAGGCTTGTTCGTTACTATGGGGGTAATCATGGGTATGGGTGTGAGGTGAGATTTTATACTTCGATGTAGCGAATGTTTGCTAAATTTTTGTTACCTATAGCAATCTTTTCATGGTGGTATCTGTGACGCCCGCTCAGTACTTCAGCAAAAAGCGCGGCATTGCCAATGGCATCGTCTACGCCGGCGGTGGTCTCGGTGGCACCGTCATTAGCTTCGCCATGGATGCTCTAATCCGGAAATTAGGCATAGTATGGACCTTTCGAGTCTTGGGAATAGCCATGCTCGTTACTGGGCTTCCCGCAGCGTGGCTGATTAAAGAGCGTGCCCCTATTAAAACGACTACGTTCATTGAATGGTTTGTAGCCCATGCACATGTCTCATATCCAAAATGTATACAACAGAAGCTAAAGATACTAGGAACCTCTTCCGGAGCTTCAAATTCACGGTCCTGTTCCTCACGGGGGTGGTGGCTACTTTTCCTCTCTTCGTTCCCCCATTCTTCCTCCCATTATATAGCACTTCGCTCGGTCTTTCCCCAAGCGCCGGCGCCGGGCTTGTAGCCGGCTTCAACTTCTCGTCCGCCGTCGGACGTCTTGCCTGCGGATTCATGAGCGACCGTTTCGGGCCACTGAACACCCTTCTCCTCTCGCTGGTGCTTAGTTCAGTTAGTATGCTTGCATTATGGCCGGTATCGACTACCCTAGGCCCTCTCATAGTGTTTGTGATCATCAACGGCACTGGAAACGGCGGATTTTTCTCGACAATACCAACGGTGGTAGGGAGTGTATTTGGATCTGCAAGAGTGAGCGTGGCTATGGGAATGATGGTTTCTGGATGGGCAGGAGGCTACTTGATGGTGAGCGAGATTCTTATGGCGGTTACTGCAAACAAACTGACAAAAACAGGGGGCGCCGATTGCCGGATATCTCCTTGCTGCGTACGGCGGCGAGCATAGCACCTTAAAGGCGTACCACCCAGCGATCTTCTATGCAGGCTCCATGGCACTTGGTGCGTCGATTTTGGCCGCTACAGTACGTCTTAATGTCAATAGGAAAATTCTAGCAATACTGTAGTGTAGTTAGCCTTGCTTGGTAGAATATATGCTTTGTTTGTCCCCATCTACCCTATGGTTGGAGCATAACTGCTTGGCGTGTTTTGGCGTCGTTCTAACCTTATAACTTATGTTGCATTTACAGCTTCTAAGACTCTTCCAACCATCGCGAGGACCTTCTCTTCCTGAAGTTTTCTTCCAATGAGCTGAAGACCAACCGGCAAACCATGAATTTCGTTCGGATCATCTTTATCTTGTTAGCTGGTGTTATTTTTATTTTGTAGAAATGGTACTTACACTCCTCTCTCGTGGCTTTGTCTTGGGCGTTTAACTCAGGAGGCTCATCCGACCGTCTCACATCAACATCTCTATCGCCAATAACGCCGCAAGGGAATACCGCGACCGAATAATCTAGAAAATTAAACAGCCCCGTGTAACCAGCATGGGTATATTTCGAATGTTTTGCGGAAATGTATGGCGCAGCTGCCATAATTATCCCATCCAACCCCTCGATGTCATTCCACTGATCCAGCCACTCCTTCCATACCTGATTTCTTTCCCGCTGTAGCTGCCACATGTCATAAACACCGATCTCCTTAGACTGCAATAAATTATCCATAGCCCTAAAGGCTGGTTCCCCTCCTTTCTCGAGTTGGTTCCTAATAGTTTTGCCGCCATCGGCGGTGAAAAGACGCCGAAGTAATCCGTAAACCTTCCCAATGGGTTTATTATCCCATTCAACGACTTCATGACCCGAGTTTCTCAGCTTCGCAACTGTTGTTTCAAGAGCTCTCCGTACAGGGGGTGTGACCCTCACAAACCCATCGTCCCAAATAACCGCGAACTTCAAATTTTGCGGCAAGTTAACCTCCCGCCAGGGGATTGGATACAGCTTTGGGTCTTTGAACCAAGGCTCCGCATCAATGATCGATTTGCTGTAGAGAACTACGTCGTCTAAGGTGCGCGCAAGAGGGCCCTGGACAGAGACGATGGCTTCCTGCCCTGGCATTCCGGCTTTGAAATCAAAGTTTGGAAGCCGGTTGGCAGAAAAGCGGATGGTAAAGAGACCAGTAGTTGAGGCAGGGAGACGGAGAGACCCGCCAACGTCAGTGCCAACCCCGAGCGGACTTCCGTACGAAGCGATGAGAGCAGATTCGCCGCCCGAGGAGCCGCCTGGTGTTAAGTTGCGATTGAGAGGATTTGTGGTTCTGCAAAGGTCAATGATCGCACCTATAGTTTGAAGGAGTATGATCTTACGTTCCGAAAATATTATTAACCGTCTCTGCCATCATCATTGCGGTTGGCACATTAGTTTTTACATAGATAATGGCCCCAAGCTCGACAAGTAAATCCACCAAGTAGCTGTTCTCTTCCTCTTTCTCATTTGCGTACGCTACAAATCCTATGGTACTTGGAGCACCCTTGATGTTGATATTGTCTTTCAACGAGACAGGAACGCCATGAAGTGGGCCCCTTGCCTTTCCTGTTTTCAAGAATTCTTGATCTAATTCTTTTGCCGCCGTAATGGCTTCAGGAAATTGGGTGTACGTCAAGCTGTTCACCTACGAGGATTTTAGCTCATAAATTCAGTGCGATCAATACCAAGCAAACATACCAGCTGATGGGAAACCGCAGCAGATTTGCAGAAAGCTTTCGTGACCTCTTCAGCAGTCCAACTTCCACCGACAATCTTTGCCGTGATGTTGGTTGCACTTGATGCTGTGATTTCAATTTCCTTCGCCGTAAAAAATCCGGAAGTAGCGACAAAATCATCCACCTTGGTTTTTGACGGCGGTGGCAGCAATTCTGCTGGTATCAGCCATTCCGAAGGAATCCTGGCATTTACCTCCTCTTTCTTGGCTGCAGCAATGTCCGTCCAGCTTGGTTTATGACTCTCAGGTACAGGTGCCCTTTCGGATACTGTCGCAACGTCAGCTGACCACAGTTTCTCAGCGAGTATAGAAGCCATTTTGCTAATAATTACCACGGAATTTGAAGGCGTCGGAAAAGTCATTGAATAAGTATGTCAATGACCGACTCTTGGAGGAGTGAAACGCAATTTTCCCCATAATGACGCCTTATGTTAGTGTTAGGACGGTCGCAAGGCACTGACCGTGGTGATTAGCTTTAGTCCCAGTATATTTACTTATATAACTTCAATCCGACAAGATGAAAGTGCTTTATTAGTATTAATTGAGTGGATATCTAGAGAGCTGTATGTTCTGGCATGAGTGTGGTCTGGCATATGCCTAGACATCTTATCAGATTCAAGCGACTAGATTACCACGTGGCGGGGTCCACTTGTCTTATTGGGAGTCTTTAGTACGACGACACAACAGCACAACAACAACGAAGTTTCGTAGTCGGCAAAGAGTAATTGGTACGAGATGGCTAAATTAGCTACGGCTATGGGTTTTGTCGTTGGGCTTTACCACTAGGCGTGGAATATCCAATTTTCTCGGCAAGTGCTACCCTTGCAAGGGTCTAATCAGCCAGTCCTGTCAGCCTGGTCGGTCAATCAAAGGAGCCAATATTATCAAATCTGCGAGGAGTGAGCCTGCATCCAATTCGTCGATGTTGCAACGCGTGCCCGGATTCAGGCCATATTGGCTTGCCTCAAGTGCCGATAGCCACTGTTACTAGACGTACCTTTTCTGAATGGGTCAGCATAATGGCCCCGAATACTCTGAATGCACCCCGGGTTTTCCTTCAAAACCACCGGACAAACTGAGTCAATGCCACGATAGAATTGCCAATCCAATAGCACACGGCGGGAGCCTACTCTCTGAGAAGGTCGATCTTATTTATCAACGACCGAACCAGTAGACCCTTGGGCGGATACTGTTGCTAGGTCCCGGAGAATTGGATTCTGGAAGACGTCTCGAATTGTCAGGGAAAGACCGTTCTGGCGTGCTACGCCAACGAGCCGTATTGCCCCAATAGAATCACCGCCCATGCGGATGAAGCTGTCGTCTATGCTTATGCTGTCAAGGTCAGTTTGGAGGACTTCTGCCCAAAGCCTTTGGATGAGCCGCTCCATGTCTGATTCTGGTGCCCGCCGCTCACCGTCCAATCGACTCAACATTGCAATGTCCTTTGCAGTAAGCGAAGACCCAACCTCGCGGAGTTGCCGTCGGTCTATCTTCCCCGTAATAGACCTCGGGATGTTTTGGAGAGGAATATAAACTGTTGGAATCATGAACAAAGGTAGCACCTCTGACAGATGCTCATTAACCCCAATCGATACTTGTTTGACCTTGGAATCATGCTCTTCGCCAGCGCCATCCAGAGTTATAAAAGCAGCGAGGATCTTGTTCTCAGTTCCGCGTGGTTGGATGGGCTCGGCGAAAACCTGTATATCAGCCGCTTTGCTACCGAGCGCTTGTCGCAAATGATGCTCCACCTCCTCTAATTCGACTCGCTGACCACGAATCTTGACCTGTGTATCTTTGCGTCCGATAAAGAGTAAGCTTCCGTCATCTCTATACCGCACAAGGTCTCCCGTTCGGTAAACTCGACCGCGGCGACCTGGACGACCTCCGGGAACGCCACGCAATAGCCATGCGGGGTCTTGGACAAAGGCTACAGCGGTCTTGAGAGGGTCATCGAGATATCCGTCGCCAACCGTAGGACCCTCGAGCCAGAGCTCGCCTACCGCTCCAATAGATGCCAATATATCCGGATTATCTGGTTCAACAACCCACGTACAAACTCCGACTCCGCGCCCGAGCCCAACTTCACTGGCGGCTGACAAGTCTAATATTGCAGCGGATGGCGTACACTCTGCGGGCCCGTAAGCATTCACAACCCGAGTCTTGTCACCAGCTAGATATGCGTCGGTGGGAAGGACTGCTTCCCCCCCCAACACAAGGGTACTTAAGTTCGAGAGACCTGTTGTGTGACGGGCCAAAGAAGGTGGTAGGTCTACCATTGTGACATTGTACTTCACAAAACACTCAGACAAGTTATCCTGGCGTTCTTCTGAAGATGGAATACAAAGACACCCCCCTGGAATTATCCGTGAGTACAAATCTTTCTTATAACTTCACTTTGAGAGACATAGATAAACATGAACTCACCTGCTGTTAGCGTATTTAGTAGATTAGCCCAAACGACGTCAAAAGCATAGGAAGAAAAGTCCAGGACACGAGCACCCTTAATATACCCCAGCGCATCCCGTTGATAGGCAATGGCACTTGAGTAGTTCTTGTGCAGGAGTTTGACTCCTTTCGGGGCCCCAGTGCTACCTGATGTGAATATAACACATAATAATTGGGACGGGTCAACACTCGGCAATCCGAGATATCGCTCAGGCACAGGACCTGGAGTTTTATCAGTTTGCGAAGTGGCTTGGTCTGAAAGCTGATCTCGCCCCACGACCACTACTTTATTTATTCCGAGGCGGTGGGCCAGGTCGCTGTTTTCAACCGACGATAAAATGACCGCTGCTTTAACGTGCGTCGTAATGGTGCGAATTCTCTCCTCCGGTTGGGATGCAGGATCCAATGCGACTGCCGCAGCACCGGTCTGTATCACAGCAAGTGCGGCCACCGGCATCCACATCGATTTCTCAAAGCAAAGAGGCACAATGGTACCATGTCCCACGCCTATCTTGACGAGTTCATAAGATAAGTTTGTGGATAGTTCGAGTAATTGTCCATATGTTAAATCGCCATCCCACGCACTAATGGCTGGAGCCAAAGGCTGCTCTCGAGCTCGCTGGATAATCCAATGATGAACACATGCCTTGACCGGCTCCAGCACAGTGGTGTTCCAGGTCCATATGTCGCGGACGTCACGGGGACTTGCCACGGCCAAGGTCCGGATCTTCTGCTCTCGCATATCCAAGCTGAGCAGCTGGTGGAGGATATGCTCGAACTGGTTGGTGATGCGAGTTACTTGTAGCTCCCCAATCACACTGGAATCGAATCTAATGCACACGTCCGTTCTGTTTGCCTGTACGTGGGACTCGACTATCATGGCACAGGTATCAAGTCTCTCCTGCCAACTCTCTTCCGTCTCGCCGAGAAGTCTAGGTTGGTTCACTGCCACTCTAGATGAGTGGTCAATCACGTGGAGGAGCATCTGGACATCGCAACCTAAGGACGCTTCGTCTCTTATTAAACGGATTCTTCGAAGGCCAGTCCGCTCAAATGGAGCAATCTCATAAGCCCGACGTTGAACCTCCTGGAGAAACTCGGCAACACTATCATCGGAATTCAACAATATTCGGACTGGCACTACAATCTTGTCGTCCTTGCTGGTCACTCCGAAAAGGGCCTCATTAGAGCCAAGAATCCGAGTTGCCAAGATTGACCACGAAGCTCTTAATATTGTGGCTACCTCAAACCCGCCACGGTTTGCCCACTTTAGTCCTTGTAGACTCTGCCTTACTTCCCTGTCAGGCCAGGGCCGGTATGTGGCTGCCTTCATCGGTGGAAAATGAGACCCCTGGATATTGGTAAAGTGAGTTTTCCAGAACGCTCTTGTCAACTGTTCATCTGTGCCGACGGTATGCTTGAAGAAACTGCTGACGAGCGAGTGCTCCAGGGCAGGAACATGTTTGTCATCAATGTTAGTATTTAAGAGGTATTGGATTGCCTTGACAAAGGTAGTGACAGCTTCTTGTGCCGCATTCTGGCTGACATATGGCGCTCGGAATTCTACCGTGCTTTTTATGACATCTTCTTCAATACTAGCGTGGAGGGTCAAGTCATACTATGACATGTTAGCCGGGAAGAAGCACATATAAATATAAAAGCGCATTTCGTACCTCGTGCGAATCTTCGCCGTTGTGGGACTTGAACGAAAGGCCCCTTTTTCTCTCAGGACCTACCTTGGCTTTGTTGGAAGCTTGTATAGATAGAGAGGTATTAAACAGCCTTCGTCCAGAGAGTCCGAGCTGATGTTGAATTTCTGCCAGGGAGGTGTGTTGAATATTCAGATGCTCTATGGATTTCTCCATCGTGATCTCGAGGACTTTTCTCGCTGGTGCCCGCATGTCAACACGGCCGACAAGTAAGTTAGCCAGAGGGCCAACCATGGTCTCAATGGCATCCACGGCTGAATCTCTCCCGGACGCGAGGTAGCCGAAACAGGCCACAGATTTTCCAGTCAGTTGCGACAGAGTCATGGCCCATGCGACCTGGAGAAAGACAGATCGCGTAATACCTAGCGTTTTGCAGAAACCTGCAATACCAGAAGTTAGATCTATGGGGATGGGGATGGCTCGACCCTCGCCTTCGGTTTGCTCAGGACGTGCTGGAAGAACTGGGAATTCACAAGGCTCGACGCCATTCAATAACTTTGTCCAAGACGCAATCCTTTGGGAACTTGGGGTGCTGCTTATGTATCGTATCATGTCACGGAAGGGCGGGGCTGGCGGCAAGACATAGTTATCATATATGGCGATGATGTCTCCAACAATAATGGACATGCTAGCCGCGTCAACAAGGGTATGATTGGCATCTAGCCTGCAGGACACCTCGCCTGTTCTCGATTGGCAGATCGTGAAAGCGTGTTCAGGCTCGTTAGCGGCGAAATTTGGCCTTTCGAGGAGGTTTAAGGCTTCCGATGGGTTATTTTCTACCGTCATGTGTGTCACACGAATGTGCGACTCTGGGACGACAATTTGAATGAACGAACTACCTTCCGGATGGAGACTGAATACCGATTGTAAGATGGTATGCCGACTTACAACTGTCTTCCAGGCTGCCTCTAGTCTTGAAGGGGAGACGGCAGAGTTTGTGTCAGTAGGCACGCATTCCCATACCGAAAAGGTCGCATAAGTGGATATTTCTTTCTGGGAGCTCAATAAGACACCTTCCTGGAGCGGCGAGCATGGGTATATGTCTGCAACATCATCCGTCCTGATTCCCATACTTGGAAGTTGTTCTGTCAACAGCGTGTCTAATCCGCCGTACGATAGGGAAAGGAGAGGAAGATCGCCCAGAGTAAAGCTCTGGGCGGAACGCAAAAGATCTTGAGTTACGGATCTCAAGGTTTCGGAAAATGTTTCGATCCACTCTTGAATCCGATCCTGATGTTTCAGGTTTCTGTGAACGTTAAATGTAATGAGGAACATTCCTTCATCTACATTGGCATCGATTTCAATCATGGAAGGTCGAGATGCTGATTTTGCGATTTCTGAAATACCAGAGTCTACATCGAACAAGTACTCAGGAACCGCAAAGAGGCCATCTTCGGCTTCTAGCTGTTGGTATCTCCCGGTGTAGTTAAACAGCAACTCCACAACATCGTGGCCCTGGAACACCTCGCGGCCGGATTCGCTGTGATATCGGCATGCAAAATAAGGCTGTCCTTTACTTGGAATCTTTTGCCTGTTATCTTTGGCAATACGTATGGCGTCGATGACAGAGCTCTCGTGCCCAAGACGCACCAAAAGGGGATATATGGTAGTAAACCACCCGACCGTGCTTGACACGTCGAAAGGTAAGTCGTCGGTCTGATCTCTTCCATGGCCTTCCATCCACAAAACGGGTGGGTCACGCTCGGGAAAGGTTTGGAGGAACGAGTGAACCATCGAACCAATGATAATATCGACTGGCTCAGTTTTGAGACTCGCATTACTGCCCCCAAACAGTGCATCAGAGACATCAATATCAAACAACTTGGAGTGAATTTGCACATTATCATAAGTGTTTTCCGACAACGGTAACCCCCAAAACTCAAGTTGCGGCTCCGGGATTGGGTATGGAAGGACTTCTAGTGGTGACAAATTGCGGCCTATATTTGCCTGGCGCCTACACCATGTCCGGAATGAGGTTGTAGGCTGAGAAAGCAGCTTCCCATGGGTTAAATATTCCTCAATATCATTCCATATGATGCGCCACGACACCAGGTCAATGACTAGATGGTGAGCCGAGAGTATGACTATCTGGTTCTTGTCCGGAATATTGAAAAGGTCAATGGCAAAAAGCGGGCCCCGTTCGATATCGAAGGATTCCTGTCGTAATTGCCCGGGTTTGGCAATCTCGTTATGGCTAGCTACAAAGTGCTCGGCGAAAGCAAATGATTGTGCGCCGTCCTCCTTTGATATAGCCTGCATCCAGCGGCCGTTATCAGAGCTTTTACTGTAACGCGCACGAAGTAGTGAGTGGCGTTTAAGAAGTGTTTCCAATGAGCTTTTGAGAGCAGTTGTTTGTACTGGCTTTTGGAGCTCTAGGACAAAGCTCTGATTGAAATGATTAAGACCATTGGGATAGGCATCGAAGAACATTTTCTGAATCGGCGAAATCTCGAAAGCCTCCTCGTCATTCTCATCCTCCAGCTCATCTTCAGGCACATATTGCGAGACAACTCGACACAAAGCTGCCAGATTTCGAATAGTCTTCGCTTTAAGGAGGTCGCCAACCGTGAAGGTGATGTTGTGAAGCCGGCCTTGGGATACGGCCTGCATGGCTGATATCGAATCGCCTCCTAGCCTCGTGAATGGTTTATTGACAGACGCCTCCTGAGACGACACGCCGAGAACAGACATCCATACTTGTTGGAGGATAGTTTCCAGATCACTCAGTGACTCTGCTGGGTCATTCATGCTTGAATCCTTTATGTACTGCAAGTATACAGATTCGCCAATGGCTCGGAGCTGCCGCCGGTCTGTCTTACCTGAAGTCATGATCGGCAATTTATAGATTGGAACAAATGCTGTGGGCACCATGTATATTGGTACCACCTCCGTTAGGCGATCCGTGAGCGCATCTGTTACCTGTCGGATGGCGGTAGAATGCGACTCGTCCGTCATATTCCTTCCTTCCGCATTGCCGAGACTGATAAAAGCCAAGAGGATTGCATTATTAGTCCCCTCTGGCTGAATGGTCTCTGCAATGACCTGGATGTCGTCCTCATTAACACCCTCGGCCAAAAGAAGAGGGAGTGCTGCGTCGAGGACGTGCTGCTCCACCTCTCCAAGCTCGACACGCTGACCCCTAATTTTTACCTGTGTATCTTTTCGACCAAGAATTACAAGTGAACCATCTTCCTTATATTTTACTAGATCACCAGTGCGATAGAGCCGTCCGCGACGGCCGGTCCGGTCAGGTCGCCCGGGAATGCCACGGATTAGCCACTCTGGGTCCTCAACAAAAGCAGTCGCTGTTTTCTCCGGATCATTAAGATATCCCTCACCGACCAACGGCCCTTCTAGATATAACTCGCCAATAGATCCAATGGGCGCCAACAACTCTGGATTGTCGGGATCAACAACCCATATACAAACCCCGGCTCCGTAGCCAATACAATCCGCTGTCGCATCTCCTAATGTTGCGGTTGGGGTGCATTCGGAAGGGCCGTATGCATTAAAAACCTTTGTATTTTCGCCAGCCAAGTACGCATCGCTCGGAAGAACTGTCTCGCCACCTAATATGAGTGTGTTGAGCTTTGAGAGTGCCGTCCGGCTAACAATCCGTGCTACCGAGGGGGTCATGTCGGCGTACGTCACGTTATATTTCTCCAGACAACGAGATAAATCATTTTCGAGTTCGGCTTGCGATGGGATGCAAAGGGTTGCGCCGGCGGTGAATGTGTGTAACATATTGGACCAAGCTACGTCAAAGGCATACGACGCAAGATCAAGCACACGGGAAGTATTAGAGCACCCTAAGATTTTTTGCTGGTAGGTAATAGCGCTGCAGAAGTTTCTGTGGGTGATGAGAACACCTTTCGGCGTTCCAGTTGTGCCCGAGGTGAGAACGACGTAGAGGATACCCGACGGACTGACGGGCGGCAAAGTAAAGTGCGCTGGGTGCGGCTGATTGGCCCCAACGACTACCACTTCTTTAATACCGGCACTGACCCGGAAAGCTAGAGACTCATTCATCCTCGACGATAGAATGACCGACGAATTTGCCTGTGCAGCTATGGCGGACAGTCTTTCTAGTGGCTGTTTGATGTCCATTGCCATACATGCGCCACCGGCTTTCATGACAGCGAGCGCCGCAATGGGCATGAACATAGATTTCTCGAAGAGAAGTGGAACTATGGTTCCCGATACCCCCTCTTCTGAGAGCTGATAGGCTAGGTTTGTCGAGAGATCTTCCAGCTGCCTGTACGTCAAGTTCCCATCCCACGCGTTGACTGCCAGAGCAGACGGGTTCTTGCGAACCCTTTCCGAAACCAAATCATGTATACACGCCTCCATTGGCTTTGGTACCACCGCATTCCAGTTCCATATGCGGTTGAGGCCCCACTGATCACCATGAAGACACTTGAGCGTCTGATTGCCTTGGCTACTGTCGGATAGCTGACTGATTGTATACATGAAGCTTTGGGCAATATGTTCTATCTGCTGCTGCCTTATCACGCTCGAATCAAAGTCAATACATAAATTGACCCCATCTAACTCCAACTGGCATTCGATCACGATGGCGTAAGTGCTAAAGTCCCGGCCCTGTGCCTTATTCTGGTCACCAGCGGGCTCGTCCAGGAATGGTCTACCAGGATCACTTTCGCCTTGGTCGGCTGGCTGAATTACAAGGAGAGTCTGGAAGTTAGACCCTAAAGCAGTTTCATCGTTGAATTGTGCGATATTCTGTAAGCCTGTTTGCTCAAACGGAATCATATCCACTGCCTGACGCTGTACCGAGCCAAGCAGTTGGTTTATGGTTGCCCCTCGGTCTAGTACGATTCTTATTGGGACAGTGGCAATCGTTGGACCTGCCATGAGTTCGATTTCGGGTACGGGTGCCTGGCGGCCTGTAACAGTCGCACCAAAAAGCGCCTCGTCTGTGCCAGAGCCATTTGCAGCAATCACAGCCCATGCGGCTCGGATTAGCGTGGCAGGTGTGAAGTCACTGTGTCCCCAATTAAGACCAGGGATGCTCAAACTCATCTGCCGCTCCAATCGCGGACGATGGGCTGCTTTTGGAGGTGGAAAGTGAGAGCCTTGTGTACCAGCAAACATCTTTTGCCAGAAATTTTTCCCAACGACTTTGTCCTGGTCTAAGATATACTTTATAAATGCCGTCATAGGTTGCAGACCTTGGCTAGGTTTATTGAAGTAGGCAAGTTCGGCCTCTCTCATCAGAAGTGGCATGGAGAATCCATCATACAAGGAGTGATGGATCTCCCATATGAATAGGCTCGGCGTGCCTGCAGCCTTTTCTATAATGGTGAAGTTTGTCAGAGGCGTACCTAGACCTATGGTAGGCCCATTGCTTTCCTCACCCCCCTGAATACTATCGAGCTCAGTGCTAATTGTCCACGACACTCCTTCATCTATGACAACCTGCACGATGCCAAGGCCGGGGAGGCTCACAATTCGCGTTCGTAAGATTGCGTTCGTGGCTACAACCCGATCCCAGGCCCCGCAAAGCGTCTTGGTGTCTATGTCTCGTCCGATTTCAAATACATATTTCGCTACATATGTCCCGGGCTGCTGAGCTGTAAGAGCTAGAAGGCCTTGTTGCAAAGGCGTACAGGGCATAATATCAAGCACCTGCGACGCCCGAACATGGCAAAGCCAGGCAGCATGATAGCATGCTTGTTCTTGATCAGCTGAAGAAGGTAAACCTAGCAATGAGAAGGGAGTGATCGCAGGTTCGTGAGAGTCAGCATGGCTAGGCTCGGTCTTTTCTTGGGTTGTGCAGTCAGATTCGATCGGATTTTGGCAAATCTCGACATGATTGCCATTCTGGACCTGCTCCTTGTGTTGGACAAACTTGAGTGGTGCATCTTGTTTGTCCGCCAGACGGCCTCCGCTGTTGTCACCCTCTGACCCCTGGTCGAATACGGGTACTGCTTCAGGTCGGTGTTTAATGTGAGCTTCGTCTTCATTTTTCTCGTGATCATTTGTCGGGTGCCCGTTTTCTGTGCTTTCGTTTGGTGTATACGCGTCCTCCGTGTGGACAGATTCCGTGTGACCGTTTTGTGTGCATCCATTTTCCGTGTGACCGTTTTCCGTGTCACCATTTTCTGCGTATTGATTTTCCGTGTAACTTTTTGGGGTGTGTACATTTTCCGTTTGTCCATCCACCGTTCCTGAAGAAGGGCCAGAATCGTCAGTAATCAAGATGGCATCAGATTAGGTGATGGGGTTCATGAAAACAGCTGCCTTACCAAACGGATGCTTCAGGGTTACATCTGACGGTGTAACCACATCGGCAACATGCCTCGGCCGCACTAAGTGCGAAATCTTCGCATATTCCGGCGTTGTCCGCCCAACCTCCGGAGCAAGGAGTACAGAGTCTGCTTGCAATGCGATGATGGAACTTTCTATGCTGTCTCTAAGCCCACCCAGAGAAGGAATGCAGAGACATCCACCGCACGTCAGTACGAGCAAGCTATACCACCCAACCCGGGTGGCGTGCGACTCTAAGTCAACGACCCGGGAATTGTGAGTGAGCCCAAGTGTTTCTTGTTGGTAGGTGATTGCGCTGCTGAATTCTCGGTGGGTGATAGCCGCCCCAGCGCCGCTGTCCGGGCTCAAGATCACGCAGAGGGTGTCGGAGGGGCTCACCGCTGGCAGTGAGCAGGCCATGGTCGCCCCTTCAGAGAGCATCCGCCTGTCCACCACCACTACCTCAGCTATTCCGAGCTGCCTTGCCAACTCCTCGTTTGCTGACGATGAGAGTATGAAGGAGGGGAAAAACTGGGCTGTGGTGATTCGAAGCCGCTCTCTTGGCTGGGTTATATCCAAGGCGATTGAGGCGGCCCCGGCCTTCATTAAGGCCACCATGACCACCGGCGTCAGCCATGTCTTCTCAAAACATAGAGCGATATTTGTCCGTGGCTTCACCCCCACGTCAATCAGTTGGTGCACCAACCTCGTGGATACCTGGTCCAGTTGTTGGTATGTCAAGTCGCCATCCCACGAGCAGATGGCTGGGGAGGAGGCGAACTCCCAAACAACCCGCTTGATCAGGCTGTGGACGCATGCTTCGATGGGCTCTGGCACGGCTAAATTTGCAGCCCAGATATCATCAAAGGCAAGCTTTTTTTGCATTTCCGCCCTCCTTGGCTTTTGGTCGACTCCCTGCACGCCATTACCATAGCGGAGTTGATATCTCATGCTGTTTACTTCTTTCACAGCAGTTTCTTCTTTCTTGTAAATATTTTTATAATGAATAGCCAGGAGACATTTGTATAGGGGAGCACACGGAAAGCCCGGAATCAACAATGGAAGATTTACCACGATATATCAGTTGTTTGGGGTCTCATACTTCATACTATAGTTTATGACAAATATAACCTAATAAACGCTCTCGATGATTGCATAGTCCCCTTTCATCTGATCTGTACAACAATTCTCTTTACACTGCTTCATGCGCTCTTGACGTGATCTCTTTACGTGATTGAAGAAACCGAATGCACTGGTTGTGGAAATATTGGTGGATCACACGGTTCATGCTCACACAGATCGAGGTCTTGTTGTACAATATGGACGGACCTCCTCCTCTCGGACAAAATTATAGCTTTGTAAAGTAATTGTCTCACTCCAAAACATGCCGTGGCTGTCGAAAAATATGATCTATTGCACATTTAACTACACATCGCCTGAGGCTCGTCTAACGATCCCCTCGGCATTTTAGTTCGCGTATCATTTGGATTTTGCACGCATTTGACCTAGTTACGACCTTTTCGTTCTACCTACCATTGTAGGTTTAACTTGGAAGAGTGGCACTCTGTCCATTCACCATGATGACCTCCATTATGTCGGATTCTAGAACGCCTTGTTCAATCGCCGTCGAGGACACCTTTGGCCCAATAGTGGCTAGATCCTGCCTTGGGGGCTTTGACTTTACCCTCCTCTTCGAGGAGGCCATCTTAACCATCCTACCGTTGGGGATTGCTAGTGAGTTGCTACTGCCAACCAAATACGTTCATCGTTTGCTGAGTCGTGTGCTAGGTATCTGGGCTCTGCTTCGAATTCGGGTTCTGCGCTGGGAGACATCAAAGGTGAAGTCGTCATGGCTTCTGCCGCTAAAAATGGTACGTTATTCTCCATAACTTCAGTTTTCACGATATCAAAATATATTTTGCAATGCTCTGAGTTGACCACCAAGCATAGCTTTTATTTGCTACATACGTGTTTATCCAAGCTGTGGTCTTCGCAGTGACGATTACATTTGAGGTTCCGAAGACTCGGCTTACCCTGCTGTGCCATGCCTCAACAATAGTCGTCTATGGAATTTTGTTATCTGTGTCATATCTGGAGCATCTCCGCTCAGTGCGTCCGTCGACACTGCTGTCTGTCTATCTTGGCATATCAATACTTCTAGACGCTGCGCGTGTCCGCACCCTCTTCTTCATTTCAGAAAACGAAATTATTGCCCGCCTCTTCCTCGCTGGGTTTACAGTCAAGATTCTGATCTTTATTTTCGAAGTTTCCGAGAAACGTCGCCTTCTCAGGTCTAAATGGCAGGATGCATCTCCTGAAGAAACAAGTGGGGCCATCAACAGGGCTCTCTTTATTTGGTTGAATCATATATTTCTTCAAGGCTTCCGGACACTACTGACCGTGGATGCGCTCACTGCTCTTGATAGAGACCTACTCGAAGCATCTAAGCCATCAAAACTTGTCAAACGTTGGGAAGAAGGTATGCCATGTTCCACGCCTTTCAATAACCCCACCACTTACATATCCCGGCAGCCGATAAATCAAGCGACAACGCTCTTCTATGGACATTTTTGGCCCATTACAAATGGAGTCTTGGGGCCGGTATTATTCCCCGACTTGCTTACAGTGGCTTTAGTTTCTCACAGCCGTTCCTTGTTGAACGAGTTCTCGACTTTACTGCGGAAACTAGAGGTCCCAATTCGCAGAATATCGCCTACGCTCTCATCGTGGCCTATGCAGTCGTATATATAGGGATCTCTGTCAGTCGCTACTCCATGTACCATTCATCATGAGCTAACTTTAGTATTTCCAGTTATCATTTTCAGTCTATCAGCACAAGACATACCGTCTTCTCACTCTGTTCCGTGGGAGCATTATCGCTCTCGTATTTGACAAGACTCTCCGCGTCAACTCGTCAGCCGCCGAAAATGCAGAGGCAATAACATTAATGAGTGCAGACATTGATCGCATTGGCTCTAGCATGACTTTAGTCCACGAAATTTATGCATCTTTTATTGACGGCGCCCTCGCAATATACCTCTTATACAAGCTTCTTGGGATAGCCGTATTGCTCCCCCTTTTATGGATAATTGGTATGATAATGTTTCCTTTTTGTGATTATCCGTTAAGTTTTCCATTACAAAATACTAACTGTTCTTCAGTCTGTCTACTGATAGGGCTGCCTCTTGCAAAGGCGGCTGGCAATGCTCAAACTCCATGGCTAGAAGCAATAGAAGATCGTCTGGCCGCAACGGCCAAAGTGCTTGGCGCGATGAAGGCCATAAAATTAACGGGATTGACTGACATCGTATCATCTCGAGTCGGAAACCTTAGATTGACTGAGATCCACGCATCTCTCCGTCATCGTGTCTTAATCATTTTTTCGGCAGTCATATGTAAGTATTTTGGAGTATTCTGCAAGAAAATGAACATAATAGTCCAGCCAGAAGATAATGCTAATACATGAACACTAGCTTTTGCATCTACAGCTTTGGCTCCAGTGTTTGGCTTTGCCACATACATCCTTCTAGACAAAACGAATGACTCATTGGGATTGACAGAAGGCATTGCGTTTGCCGCACTGAGCGCCTTCGAGTTGCTAGATGGGCCAATGGTAGTCGTTATTGATGGCTTTGAGCACATCCAAACTGTTATCAACTCATTCCGTCGCGTTCAAGAATACTTACTATCAGAAGAACGAGAGGATTACAGGACTTCCCTTGAGGACGTACGCCCATCTTCGAGGCCAAGAGTTTCACGCTATCAAATATATGACGAGAATACAACCCTTGAGGATTCTACGAGATCTAATTTGGTAGATCCGGAATTTGAGATCATTGTCGAGGAAGCATCGGCTAGTTACGCTCCAGAATACGACACAGTTCTGCAAAACCTATCATTTGAAATACCCCGTGGCCAAATCACCATGATATTTGGTCCTGTCGGTTCTGGCAAGTCGACACTGCTCAAGTTGTTGCTCGGAGAAATGCCATATGCTACCGGCTCAGTTGCGACCGGCTTTACTAGAGCAGCGTACTGCCCCCAATCGCCATGGTCTACCTGGGCCACCGTCCGAAGCAACGTAGTGGGCATGTCGGTGTGGGATGAGAAATGGTATAACACTGTCGTGTCTGCCTGTGCACTGTCTGAAGATTTTACGGAGCTAGCAAACGGCGACCAAACGTCAACCGGTGCACAAGGGTCGGTGCTTAGTGGTGGTCAGAAAATGCGATTGGTGAGTATTCACATCAGCTGCGGATAGTTTCTCAACTAAAAGTGCGTAGTCCTTTGCTCGTGCGCTTTATTCGAGAAATTCTGTCATGATACTAGACGATGTGTTGACGGGACTGGATCGGGCCACTGAGAGGCATATTATTGACGCAGTGTTTGGACCAAATGGCCTTCTAAAGAAATTAAACTCGACGGTTGTTCTAGCTACAAACTCAGGTACCCCCTCCATTTTAACACTGATCTACAACATATTGACTTATGAAAGCACATCACCTGAGCTTCGCCAATAACTTTATCTTCCTCGATGGCGGCGAGATTGTTCGGAAAGGCCCTGTGGATAGCCTGTCGGCGGACGGTGGGGATGCTCTTGACAAAGTTATGAGCCAACCGGCCGCCACAACGTCTCGACCAGAGCCGGAAATTCCAGAAGAGGCTCAAGACGCTCTCCAAGAGCTCGAGCTTCTCAGATCAGGCCACGATGCTGGAGACATTCAGATTTATGCATACTACGCAGACATCGCAGGATGGTGGACTATTGCGGCCTATCTCTTGGGCTGTGTCACCTTTGTGTTCGGCATGACATTCCCTTGTAAGTTGCGAAGGTTTTTAGAACAAAGAAGTAAATTGCTGATACACCTTAGCTATCTGGTTACAATGGTGGGTTAACGCCAATGCGGACCACCCGAACGATCGTGTTGGGTACTGGCTTGGAGTGTTTGGCGCCCTTGCGGTTGTTACAATTCTAGGTTGCGCTTTAGCAGATACGTAAGTACTTCCCACCTTTCCAATCACTGTGATGCTGACATTATCGGAGAATGTTCAATATGGTAGTGCTTCCAAAGACAGGAATAAGGTTCCACGAGCTCTTGTTGAGTACAACTATGCAGTGCGTGCAGTCTGCTTGGTTTTGGGATATATCTTGAGTTAACAATTCATAGAGCTCGAACATCTTTTCTCACATCAACCGATGCTGGGACCACACTAAACAGGTTTGTATCTTGCCTTTTGCTTTTGGATTTGGGCTAATGTCAGGGTGAATAAAGATTCAGCCAAGACCTAGAATTGATTGATAATGATCTACCCCAGTCCATTGACGAAACGGTTTCCCAATTTTTATCTGTCATTGTTTCTGCAGTTCTCGTCTTCATTGGTTCGGGCTACGTTATAGCAGTCCTCCCACTCTGCATTTTGGCACTCGGTTTAATCCAGGTTTATTATCTGCAAACTTCAAGGCAACTACGGCTGCTAGATATTGAAGCAAAGGCACCTCTTTTCTCTCAGTTTTTAGAAACTGTGAACGGCGTGGCTTGTATCCGAGCATACGGATGGTCTGAGGAATACACGGAGCAAAATTACAAGGCTCTGAACAGATCACAGAAGTCGTACTATCTGTTGTGGTGCATCCAAAGATGGCTAACCCTGGTTTTAGACCTCTTAAATGCTGGCATTGCCACTCTGGTTGTTGCACTGGCGACCAATCTTGAGGGTGGGTCGACTGGATTCCTGGGGGTTGCTCTCTTCAATATCGTGATCTTCAGCTCGACACTTCAGGGCCTGGTAACCGCATGGACTCAGGTTGAGACGGCGCTTGGGGCAATTAACAGGATCCGGTCGTTTATTTTGAATGTCGAAAATGAGAACCAAGAAGGTGAGGTGGGGACCGTGCCAGAAGACTGGCCTCAACGAGGGGGTATAGTGTTCGAGGACATTTCGGCCTCCTACGAAGTGTCACTAGGACCGGTTCTGAAGGAAATTAGCTTCTCCATTCAACCTGGTGAGAAGATAGCTATCTGTGGCCGAACAGGAAGGTGAGTGTCTTTTATAGTCAAGAGTCAAAGAGGTTATGCTCACGAAAAATTAGCGGAAAGTCGTCTCTCATCTCTACTATCCTTCGTATGTTGGAGATAGACTCTGGTACAATCACCATTGACGATGTTGACATTAGCACGATTCCGCGGCAAGAAGTGCGAAGCCGGCTGAATACATTCTCCCAGGAAACTTTCTTCCTACATGGCAGTGTGCGTGAAAATATCGACCCCCTCGAAACAGCTACCGATGAACGTATTATTGAAGTACTTCGTGCCGTGTCTATGTGGGACTACTTTGAGCCACACGATGGGCTTGATGGTGACGTGGAAGAGGAGAAATTGTCTCATGGACAACGACAACTATTTTGTCTCGCTCGTGCTATTATCAAGCCTGGGCGTATCCTCATCATTGATGAGGCAACCAGTAGTATGGACTCCGAAACAGACGAACTCATGCAACGGGTACTGCGTAAAGAGTTCGAGGGCCGCACTATCATTGCTATTGCACACAAGTTGCATACCATACTTGACTTCGATCGAGTTATTTTGCTTGAGAAAGGACGGATTGTTGAAACGGGAAACCCGCAAGAGCTACTCGAAACGGAGACATCAGCGTTCCGTGTCCTTTACAAGAGTCTCGGCGAGGAGGTACAATAGGCTAAAGCATAATTAGGGTCAATAGAGTTTCCATGTGCCTCTCTGCATCCTAAAAATAACTGTTCCGCATCACCTATCCTATGTTCTTGTACTTCCATTATGTAGTCCATTGTGTCTCGTCTGCTCCAAAGGGCGCTTGTTGTTTGCTATGTTATAAAAGAAGCCGTAAGCATGACAAGGCCTCCTAACCCATCCATCCCCGAGCACCACTCCTCCCAATTTGCAGTGCTCCTCGACGGAGCACCCGAGAGCTCATATGGCAGCACCTCATCACTACAATGTAGCTGACCCTGGTCTAATTTCACAAGCTCGCCGTTTGTAGCCAATCCAAAGTTAGTCTGAGCCCATGGTTCCCTCTCGCTTTCCATCTTCCACGTAAATTCATCAGCTGCTTCCCATAGCTGCTTCTTCGCTGGCAGTGGTGCTAAAATAAGGTCATTTTTCAAATTGCATAGTTTCGCTGGCTCAAAATAGACTAGCATGTTCACTACTTGGTAGACCACGCACAATCTTTAACTCAGTTAGAAGAGGAACGTTCTGTCCATCGTAATAGAGTGGATAGAAATCTAACCTTCGTCTTGATTCCTCGAAAAGCCAATCTTCCCATATTATTTCGGAGCCAGCATTGCGGAGAGTCTGTGTATCTCCTGTAATATCACTATGACTGTATCGTCTGGATAGTATCTACATCATGTCATTAAAATTGAGGTAAGAAGATAGGAGTGAATTAATACTTACAGTCACAGTTGCGAGTAGTAAAGAATCAAGGTTATTTTGTTCTGTTTCACCTTCTTCCAACCTAATGAGAATATAAATGGACAGGGCCTGCATACTAGCAAGCAGTTCCCATTTGTTTAACTTTAGGATCTAATATTTATCAGCTCCGCGTTGGCCTCCTAGAAGCATGGTAACTCTAATAACATACCTCTTCACACATCCGTTCACATTCCATCTGCACGTTTTTCCAGAATAACTTACGACTCCCTCGGATCCCACTACTAATCATGTGCACCAAGCAGATACAATTAGTCAGTGGCTCCATGTCATTATTCTCGGCTTCGGAAGATATCAAACGCGGATGGATGAAGGGCGGAAGGGAACTGTGGCGCAACATCATCAGAGGGTAAGATTTCAGGGTGTGGAGGATGAGATTAGCTGTTCTTTGCGCCCCAGCTGATACTTTTGGTCGTCGGATAAGCGACCGAAAGGCCGTAGTTGGCTGTTTTGGGATCGACATATAGGGAGAAAGGATGGCCTGTGGGATATGGAGGGTTTGATTAGTCGAAGGTATCCAGTGGTGAGCTGAAGACGACGGCCCCAACGGAGGATATTGAACGGTTCCAACGTTCGGCTGCGGATTGAAAAAGCCGGCGAAATCGATTTGCGGGTCATCCCAATCAAGATAGTCCCCTCCAATATCCGCGAACGCTGGATCTGATATGACAGGCGCACCATCGAGAATCATATCGCCACCATTGCTTGCTTCTTCGTTATCTTCAGCATTAGGAGAACCAGCCACCAATGAAGGCACCGTTGACCGTCGTCGGATTGGCCCGTTATTGCTACGCTGAGTATTCGACCCTGTGCTTCTGAGTGTGCTCGCTGGATATTGGCATTGGATGGCTTTCGTTATGCACCTCGAGCACCCTGGCCGTTTATTATCACAACGTGCCTTCCCTCGCGCACAGGAAATACAAGATCGAGAGCGTGCAGTAGGAACTGCCGCTCTTCGAGACCGGCAATAGTATCCATGTCTCTTCAGCGTAGACGCTGTCACACTGTCAGTACATACGAGTATGCAAACTTGGCGTCACAAAGTAATGTCCCGGCGAGGCACAACTCACGCTTATCGAACGGTTTATTGCACTCCCCGCACCTCAGAATGGATAGTACATTTTCGTCGGACATTTCGAATTGGACTACCTACAGTAAACCATGGGAATTGTGGAGTGGCAATGCCTATAGTTATCGAATTCGTCGTGGTTGCGGTCATTTGTCAGCACTGACGTCTCCATTCAGAATAGTCTGTCGGGCGGAACATTTTGTAATTGTGAAAGCCCGGCACACTCTTAATCTTGATTCAGAACAGTCCGCCGGACGGAATATTTTGAAAACGCAATGAATAAATGCGCCAATTTCAAGAATCCGCAATCATGCTCCTCTGGGCATATTGGATTATGGCGTCCGGCCTGAGCAGTCCATGCTAGAACCAGCACTGATATTTGCAATCGTGCTGATCAACCATGGCTTTACAAATTGAAGGCTCCGTCGCAGAATTGTAGTTGTAAACTCGACATTATATAAAGATGGGTATTGTCGACCCAAAATCATGTATCTCCTCAAACAATCAGCTCTTCTCAATCATCCATACATCTTCCAACCAACATGGCGGCCCCTTTTCCATCCCCAACCTCAACGTGGCACACAGACACATACCAGTCCTTATCTCCTACCCGCCCCGAGCTTTCTGTCCAAAGCAAGAATGTGTTGGTAACGGGAGGGGGAAGCGGCATCGGCGCAGAGACCGCTCGCTACTTCGCCGAAGCAGGCGCGTCTCGAATCGCACTCCTTGGCCGGCGGGAACAGCCCCTTCTCGACACCAAAGTGTCCATCGAGCAGAAATTTCCAAACGTCAAAGTATTTGTGGCAGCCACTGACATCACAAATAAGAGTGAAGTGGATGAAGCCTTTGCGAAGTTTGTTGGCGACCAAAAACTACACGTTTTAGTTCACAGCGCCGCAATTGTTGGGCCCCTTGAGTCTGTGCAAGAAGTGGAGGGTGACAAGTTCCTAGAAGCTGTTCAGGTACACCTCAAAGGGTCACTATTCATTGCACAGGCGTTCCTCCGACACTCTTCAACGGATGCAGTCGCCATAGAAATTAATTCGTCTGCGGCACATATAAACTTCAGTCCTGCGCTTGCTTCATATAGCGTCGCCAAGCTGGCAGTGTTTCGACTTTGGGATTCTCTGGCCTTTGCAAACCCGGGATTAAGTGTTTTCCACGTCCAGCCAGGAGTAATAAACACTGCGATGAATAAGGAGGCTGGAGGCATTGATGCTGTCGGATTCGAAGATGACGGTAAGTAAAATTGGTTTCTAAAGTGGGATATCACGAGGCTAACCTCTACTCTTAGTGTCTCTGCCGGGTAGTTTCAACCTTTGGCTCGCAAGCCCCGAAGCGCGATTCTTGAAGGGGAAGTATCTGTGGGCAAATTGGGACGTCGATGAACTAAAGGCCCGAGCCAAAGAGATCGAATCAAGCACCCAACTTAGTATCGGGCTTGTTGGATGGCCGTTTGGGGATCCTAAGTGGAAGGCTACCTGGAATTAATTCCCCAGCTACAAATAGTGCCTAGCTTGTGGAAAGCCTAGCAAAGTTAGCCCTCTCAGAGTTTTATCAGTAAATCCATAGATCGTATATTATTATCCAAAGCGCACTTCTTACTTTAGGGTGACTTGGGACTGTTCACATTGTAAAATCTACTTTGTATTTACAATACATATGCTAACAGTACTCGTTCTGCCCATCATACATGTTAGGTCCGACGAGATACTGAGACAGGTGCGTCCAATCGACGTTCTCAAAGTCACTGAAAATATCTTCAAATGGGTTGAATTCGTTGGGAGTTGTAGTTGGTGCTTCTTGTTCAAATGTTGCCAACTGCGGTTCGTCTAACGAAAGCGAGGTTATTTCATTGACTCGCAAGGAAGGGGCGGTATTTGGTAGTAGGCCATTGATATCGTTGTGGCTGGTATAGGAGGACCCCACAGCAGTTACTGTATTAAAAGACGGTTCAGGTTCAAACTGAGAAAGTATTGATTTTACCGGAGGAACCACACGTCTTGACTCTTTGCTCATGGCCGATTTTTCCACGCACACAGCGTACGCTTGTCTGAGCATATCAAGTTGAGAATAGATAGCCGAATGCTCTTCTGGGAATTTTCCTGGATTTTGTCTTTTCCACTTGGATAGAGAAAGACATAATATCATGACCGCAAGTAAGAAATCATTCATATTGAAGCTAGTTATTGCCCAGCTACTATTGGCGTGTAGCTGGCCACCCGGCTGAAGCTCTTTATTCACGCCAATCAAGTAGGTGATGATTGTCATGGCTGCGTTGACACATGCCTTTGTGCTATATTCGAAGCCGAGTGCCATATGTCTACGATGCAGGATACATAGAGACTTTTGGTGGAGAAATTCGATATAAATTCGACTGATAATAAGAAACGGCGGGTCGGCTAGTGATTGCTCCATTGGCCGGATGCGAAGGCCTTCGGGGATCGTCGAGTACATTTGTCTGACTTCGGCATCCAAATCCAGGACTTCCTCTTGCGATGAGGCCTTCAAAGACAAGGCATAGCTGCAGACTTTAGTAAAGCCACTTAGTAATCTGTCCTTCACGACAAAGTACAAAATTGGTGTGGGATCAGTCTGCGGTCTAGGCAATGGAAGGATTGATGTTTCCTCATCAAAATCCGAATCCAGGAGGTTTCGAGGGGCTTTAGAGTCCCATGAGTCGGCAGGAATGCAACTGGGCAGACCGAACTGGAAAGAAACCATCAGATCAAACTGTCTGCATGCTGACCAGACTCGGCGGCGCATTTCGCCTTCAAATATTGAAAAATTTCCAAAATTATCTGGGTCTCGGTGATAGCCCATCATGTAAGCAAGTCTGGAAATGACACCTAAAATAATGCAGAGCTCTTGAGAAGGGTCAAGACTGAACATATAATTGCACTGCGCATACAAAGCCAAGGCCTCCATGGCATGGCACTGGGGACGAGAAAACTCTCCAAGTACGAGACACTGGCCGGCAGCGTTGAGGAAAGTAGCCCGGGAGGTAGGTTGGCCTTCCAACGTAGAAGGAGCTAACTCATTCATCTTCGCTGACATGCAGCAGAGCGAGAACATTATAGAAACCCAAAGAGGGGATGCATGCAGAGGATCTTTCCAGAAGTTTTCGTACTGTCTCTGGAACTGGGGGATATGAATATATGGTGCAACAAGCATTTTCGCCTTGAAGAAGGCCGAGAGGTATCGATCAACCTGAACTTTAGGAGGCAAACTTTCGGATAGAATTTGTTGCATTGAATAATTCCTTGGTGAGCCGAATATTATATGTCCTTCTGAAATCCCAAGGTCAACCGGGTCTTCATAATCCGCATATGTGCTCGGTATTGCGTGCATGGTGGTTTTGAGCTCTTGAATGTTGTCAAGAATGGTAGACCAATGTGTTGACCCAGAGTATCTAGTCTCAGATGAATCCTGATGCAGATGGCCCTCAGCTCCCAAATTTGGAATTACATTATCTGTTTGGGTCTGAGCAATGGCGTGGGGGTCTGCTCGCTGAATGCCCGAAGTTTCCGAGTCCATCAGTTGCATCACCAGCTTCTCAAGCTGCAGCAATTTCTCTTGGGGTTCAACCCAAGCACTAACATTGTTTTTAGATGTCCCCGGGAGGAAATCATAAGTGCAGGCTGCTTCATCGCTGCGTTTTACGCATTTCTCACATGGACGACCACGGTCACACTTCAATTTCCGAGAGCAGCACGGTACACAGGACAACCTCGGCCGGTTGCGTTTGATTCCGTTTCTAGGGCTCCTGTGCTGGTGGACACCACCTTCGGCGCGAAACTGTCCGATATAGGACGAGAAATGTGCCATTGCCACTGCACTGTTTATGGCGGAAAGGAGGATAAATGGTGCTCGGAGTTAAGAAGCGGCTGTTGGTTCTCAGCACGGACTGATCGTTGGTACCGCCTTGCTACCAGATCGAGCTAATGCGCTTTTGGTAAACCTCTCGGCCGGCCCTATACCAAATCGGGATTCCAACAACTGAAAACTAAATAATTGAGGGGATACTGATACTTTACAGCGTGCTACTGGCTTTGTTTTGTCGTCTCAGCAGTAGTTGTTACCAGAAGGTATAATGACGGGGCCACGATTTCTTATTTGGGCAGTGTGTCTCAGCCGATATCCCCGAGATGCACATTCTGGAGGTAACAGTATCGCCGCGAAGGTATTTAACCAAGCTGTCGATAGACCCGGGGAAGTTCTATAAAGATCAACTGTCTGCCGCTGTTTGTTAGAAGTCTATAGTAAACCAATAACTATCCATTTCCACATCAGACACGACGATTCAGCTCCATTCCTTCAACAGTAAAATATCAACGTCATTAAGACTCTCTCACAATGAGCAACGTCCCAATTATTCTCATCACAGGTGCGAACACGGGCATTGGCTTTGAAACCATCAAGGCCTTGTTGGAGTCACCAAATACGTACACCATTATCCTCGGTGGCCGCTCCTTACAAAAGGCGGAAGATGCGGTACAAGGCGCCAGGGCGCAGTTTCCCAATTCCCAGAGCACCTTGTCCGCTATCCAAGTCGACATCGAAGATGATGATTCAATCTCGAAAGCCTTTGACAAAGTGTCTGCCGAACATGGACGAGTTGATGTCCTCATTAACAATGCCGGTATGACTTCTTCCAAGGGCCTGCACGTTTGTTGGCGCTAACACATCCCAGGGGCTCAGTTCGATGTCGACGTCCAGGCTGGCCGTATGACCATGAGAGAAGCCTGGAATAAATCCTGGAATGTCAACACAACCGGAACCCAGATCATGACACACACCTTTGTCCCCCTGCTCCTTAAATCCTCGGATCCACGACTCTTGTTCGTCACCAGCGGCACATCCACCCTTGCCGAGACCGAAACCCAAGAGCTCTGGGTAAACAAAATCCCAGCCAAGGGCTGGCCCAAGCAAGCAATTGCTTTCCCAGCTTACCGCAGCAGCAAGACGGGTATGAACATGATGATGCGCGAATGGGCGAGGGTCCTCACGGAGGATGGGGTGAAGGTTTGGTGTATTTCCCCGGGGTTCCTGGCGACGGGGCTTGGTGCTGGGCAGGAGGCGAATAAGAAGATGGGTGCGGGAGACCCGGCTATTGGGGGCAACTTCATTAAGGATGTCGTTGAAGGGAAGCGGGATCAGGATGCGGGGAAGGTTATTCGCGCCAGCAACATTCAGCCTTGGTGATGACACTTCGAATGGGCTTCTGAGTGATGGCGTTTGCTGTGGTATTTATATGGGAAAGTCATTAGGGGATAGATGTTGTCAAGGGCAACTGCCAAATAGTCAATTTCACCACTCTATTATTTTCATGCCGGGATTTCGCAAAATATGTGATATGTACCGCTAATACGCCCAAATATGATATCTCACCTAAAGGGATTCGTCGGACTATGCGAACATTCACAAGCTATCCTCTCTTTGAGCTCAAACATTCGCACGAACCGCCAACTTACTCCACCAACGACCGGTCCGCCATTCGTTTCCACACCGATTTATCACTTCTCGTCGGCCAAACACCGTTCCTACCCGGCTCCATAATACCCGCAGGATCCACCACATCCTTGATCCCCGTATTAATCTTTGCTAGAGCATCATCTGGGACATCCCGCGTCGCGGCAATCTGATCCATGAGCGCTCCATACGTCCAGTATTCCGTCCACCCATTTTCCGCACACACATCCATCAGCGTCCGGATAAGCTTGTGGACCCTTCCTGGGGAGCCGGCATCGTAATGGTCATACTCGATGTAGAGTACATAGTGCATCTGGCGCGCGTCGGTCGTGAATGTGCTCTCGAAATCGAACTTAGCCTCCTGGATACACTTCTTCATAATGGAGTGCTGTGCATTAGCCACGTCGCTGGAAAAGTCCGAGGTCAAGCGGAAAAACATGTAGGGGCCTCTGGTGGTAATCCATGCTTGCTTAAGCCCCTCTTGAAAGAAAAAGTTTACCCCCTCGACCTGGCTAAATGCCTCCTTGATTATCTGCCACAAGGCACTACGGACGTGTTTCGGTCCATGTATTGTGCCATAAAAATACCAACGAGCGGCATTGGCGCCGTCTAGCTCTATATCAACGAGGGCAGAATTGGATGACGAATATGAAGTCTTAGGACCCAGTATAGCCACATCTAAGCTGTTCTGAATAACCATTGTTTGGCGGAGCTCTTGAGCGATGTCAACGATTTTAGTGAGGTCTTCATCCCTCGAAAATATAATCTGGTAAGACTGGCAATCGCCTGAATTTGGGGTGAGCTATGATATTTTAGCATGTGGTCTTTATTGTTATATTCACAATAACTGAAGAGCGGCTTACACAAATGGCCTATATATGTTAGTAAACTTTATCCAATCCTTTGAACATTGGTCATCCAACTTACCAATTTCACGGCTATCCCCAAGCCATTTCCCGGAAGTAATTTGCCATTAAATACGCCTAAGCTGGAAGTGAGAGTCTCATATATGATAGCTGTTGCTCGAATCTGAGGCCATGAAGCTACAAACCTGCCCTTCTTTAGTTTCTGGCCGTTCGGCTTGAGAAACATCATTTGCTGCTGGCTGAATTCCGGGAAATTGTATTAACCCCGTTTTGAAGAGGTCTCCATTGGGAAGTATTATTTCCTTGCCACAATAAAGCGTGAACATGTTACCTTCCACAATGTTTCCTAAGGCCAACCCTTCCGTATATTTAGGCCAGTTGATCTTGAATTTATGGTCTAGATTGTTGTCCACTAGATATTGGCCAATGTTCGCATAGGTTGCTCCAGGTTCCACTACAACATATGCCCCTGATTCATTTACCCCAAGCACCTTGTTCATGTAGTAACCAAAGTCCAGGCCAATACTACCGGGAACTCGAGGTATAGCGGCTCTATAGTCGGCGTCACTCCCGCTACTAAAAGACCAAACTGGGATTTCGAAGGTGTTGCACAAACGAACAATTTATGTGCCTCCGACGCTTTGCGGGGCCTGACGATGGCGGAGACAAGAAGGTTATCTCTGTCGGAAATATTCAGATTAAGCATATCAAGAGCGTTCAGCAGCTTCTTGTAAGTGTCCTCTGCCTTGGTGACTATTTTCACGTTGTCAGCACCACAGATGCTCTCTGCTTGGACAATATAATCTTTAAATCTCTTGGTACTAGTGCTTGGCGGCAGGACAAGTGGGATCCCAGGATTATCTGGGCTGCGACTAACTGCAAGAACCTTCTTTCTTATCGGAATCCCGGTAGCCTGGGTGTGAAGGTAAGCTTTTAGCTTCTCCACGCGGTCCTTGTCCTTGGCTAGCCGGGGGATACAATTCTCAATGCCATTGTACTGCTCTTCTGTCAAAGGAGTGCCCAAAACACTGCCTCCTCACATTTTTCCGCCGTCATTATGAAACGCATTGTCTCCAACAATACTTCCCCCGTATGTGGTCGACCTGCGACTATCGATGACTGTGCTGGCACTGGTGGATACCGACTCTGCAGCGCGGGCCAGGCTCTGTAGCCCCATAGCCATGTTACTGTTTTGGTTCTCCTCTTGAGACGGATTAGAGCTCGGATCCTTGATGCCTTGGAGTGCCATCTCTGCTCGTTGGCTAATGAGTTTAATCATATCTCCAAATTTGGCAACAGACGTCTCTAGACTTTGCAGTGAGCCGTTCCCCTTGATTTATAAACATCTAATTACAGTTAGAGTTGGTTGCACACTTGAAGAAGGGCAATAATAATGTATTAAAACTGAGCTCACAAGCCGATCATCTGTAGTCCGCCTTGCATTGCAATATGGTGGGAATTGATGCGGTGCTGATATGTAGTGATATCAGCCTTAGACAAAGATAGTCTGGCAGCCTTCGTCGGCTTGGTCAGAATGCCATGGCCAAAGAACCCGCCCTTTTTAACGCTCGTCAGAACCTTCTCGAGCATCTCGAGCGTCAGTTTGCTATTATCCAGGTTCTCTGTGACACTGGTCCAAATTGTGGCATCGGGGCCGGAATGAGCCATGAGAACCGTGGTATTCTGCTTCCATGTCTTCTCAATTGCACTCAACGTGCCTGAAAATCCCATAAGCTCCTGGTGGAGTCCAGAAACGTTGGTGTCCACATTTCGGACGCTGTCAGTGATGGTGTATACAGCAGCGGCTACCTGGGTAGCAGTGAGTTAGTCCGTACAGGTTAGTCCGTACAGGCAAAATACGGCAAGCGCCATGGGTACCTTGACACAAAACACAGCAAGGCTTGCAGAGCTAGCTGCTATTGATACTGGATCCATATTGTTTTATTCCAAATGCACATATTCCAAAGTGTAGCATTAACGAAATGAAGTACTGTACGCAAATAAATATGAGGTGGGGGGAGCGACAATAAAGTAGAGGCCCGGGGAATGCCAAGAAAGCTTGTGTGGCTGTGAAAGGATTTGGGGCGGGGCTGAGTTAGAACATCAGTTTGCCTAGAAAGCCCACACAGACCCCCACCATTATACCAAAGCTGGTATGTGGATATTCAGCTGCGTGATTGATCTCCATTACGATGAGCCCATGGAGGATGGCATATAGCCAAGTCTACGAAATCGATTACATACCTTAGAAGAAAACGTTGGAACAGGCCCGTAGAATCTTTGCCCCTTGAACTTTTCATATTAGATTGTCATCATTCTTATGACATTGCTATATTTTGAAGAGGACCATTTCCCCACTCACGCATGCTTCTCCCCCACCTCCTTCTCTCCCCCGCTTTCCCCCGGCAGATCCCCAAACCGAAACATCCCCCAACTAACACTCCCCTCACACAACGTCCACAGCCTAACCCCTCTATCCTCCTTCGCCGCCCCCGCCCCCACAAACACCGGCAACAAATGCTCAAAAGTCGGATGCGCCTTCCTCGCATCGCTCCTCTTCAGCAATTCCCCCATCTTCCCCTTCCTCTCCGCCGGATCCGCCTCCACAGCCACCTTCAGCGCCTCGTCAAACGACAGCGCATAGTCGCGCGGCTTCAGGGAGCCACGACTGGCCATGAAATCGGGGAGGTTGTGGACAGCCTGTCCAGAGACGATGATTAGCACGCCCTCGTCTCGGAGGGGCGCCAGGGCTTCGCCGAGAGCGTAGTGTGCGTCTCCGGAGTCGGAGTCAAAGAGGGAGAGCTGGACGATGGGGACGGAGACGGGGTTAGTTTCCGGGTTGAAGAGGATCGAAAACGGGACCCAGACGCCGTGGTCGAGTCCGCGTGTGGCGGGCTTGGCGGGGATGCCGGCGTCGGCGAGGAGACGGAGGGCGGACTCGGCGAGCTGGGGGGAGCCGGTGTGCGGATATTTGGCGCGGTAGTAGTGGGATGGGAAACCGCCGAAGTCGTAGATGAGGGGGGTTGAGGGGGCGGTGTTGATGGACAGGGTGGTGGCGGTGCCTTCCCAGTGGGCGGAGAGGACAAGAATGGCTTTGAATTTTATTGTGGTGGTTATTTCGCGGCCAAGGGCAGTGAGCCGGGCGTAGGCCGGGTGTGAGGTGTCGTACTTGATGTTTGGCTGGGGTTTGTTAGTTGGTGTGAGTGTAGAGGGCGGTTTGTGGTATGAGCATTCGGGGGATATCGGTAGTACCAGTGCAGAGACGGCGGCAGGGGTTAAAAAGTTAAAATATACGTACGCCTCCATGGCTCACAAAATATACGGGAGTCCGCGTAATAGAAGACATATTGCGAGACTTTAATGCTGATCCAAACTGCTTCACAGATGCAGGGCCTCCAACGGAAGGAACACCAGCCCAAAAGCTTCTAAATATGATGGCAAGCGCCAGACCTGTGACTGTGAAGAAAGCCGATAGAAAATACGTGCGGCTAAGAAACATCTGCCAGTGTTGAAGTCGCGAGCAATGCGAGAATATAAGTAAATTCTTACTGTGGAGTGGAGGCGGGGAGTATAACTTTATACAAGAAGTGAGAAGTAAAGCATGACGACGATGGAGGGGCAAGGCTGACAAAAATAGAGGATCCGGGGACTAGCGAATTGGTCATTATATGGGTCATGGTTGGTCAGATGTAGTAACAAGTCGGCTAATCCCAAACAGCACAAACGCCTCGGTTCGGGATATCTTCCACCCATCAAACAGCTTACAGCTTACGGCTTACGGCTCCACTACAATTCCCAGAGGATCGGGATCCCGAAGAGCCCGAAGATAGTCCGATTACAACGATTACAACTAGACATTGTAATTTATTTTGGGCTTCTATGGTCTGATTTGTTCCTGCGCATTGCTTCTAACGTAAATCCAACCTTTCTCCTTTTATCCCCTGAACAACTACCTATTCTTGGGCAACAATGACCTTGTTTTGTCGCATAGCTGTGCTTCGTAGCCCGATGCGGCGGCGGTAGAGCAACCATGCGGCCGTGAGCATGACGATCGCAAGGCTGATACACAGTGTCTGGTCCCAGGAGCTATGCTGTGGCGTTTTATTCTCTCCCACTATCTTCCCAAGTCACTGAGCCGGTCCCTCCTCCAGATCCGGGATCCAAACGTGTAGATAATCCTCGAAATCATCAATCTCCTTGGGGGCCGCAGAGTGTTTGAGTCCGCTAGTTCCATGTTAGCCTGACCGTCTCCCCCCAATAGCAGACAGCAAACCTACGGGTAAATCTTCAAGTCAACCTTCCATCCCAACTCCGACATCTTCGCCGCAGTCAGTCTTCCCCACTCCGTCAACACTAGTGGGTCCTGGTCGCCGTGGCCCATGAAGATCTCGGTATCCTTGTTCGGGCTTCCCTCGGGAACCAGGTCCTTGAACTTGTTCTTCAGGAGCATGTAGCCAGACAGCGAGACGATGCCGCCGAGCTTGTGTTCGCAGGTAGCGCCGGAGAGCAGGGACATCGCGCCGCCTTGGGAGAAGCCGCCGATAATGATGCGCTCGGAGGAGATACCAGCAGCGATTTCAGCGTCGATGAGTCGGTGCACAGTGGTGCGCGAGCGCAAGATCCCAGCTTCGTCCTCCTCGGTGGAGAAGTCGTCAATGGCTTTCTACGGATGATTAGCCACCAGTTAAGCCTCTGAACAAAGGCTATCAAGCATAAGCCACAAACGGACGGTATTGTGGGCCCTTACGATGTCATACCAACCCGGCATGCGCATTCCACCGTTCTGTTTCGTTAGCTTTCATACAGAAGTACCCGCGCGGATAGGGAGACAAGTACTCACAAGTGTGATTGGAATGGACGGGGCGTTGGGGAAGATGAATTTAGTCTCAGTGAACTTTTGGCGGCGGCGCCAGTTCACAGCCAGATCTATCCATCCGGCACCCTGATCACCGAGGCCGTGGAGGAAGATCACGGTGGCAGTGTGCCTGTTCATCGCCGGGACGGCGAGTGGAGCAGACATCTTGTCACAGTGTCAAGCAAGAGTCGGTAATTCAATACTATGTTGAAGTATGAAAGAGCATCGATGAAGATGCTCAAAATATTTTTGAAGGAAAGTGAAAGGGAAGGTCGATGGTCGATGGTCGACGAACGACGAGTTTGTGAAGATAAGAGTAAATATACGAGATGCCCCTCGTATATTCCCATTTGTATCGCGGCCTAAAGGACGAGGGACAGGAGTGAGCTGATTGGCTGTTACGGGTTAACCACGGGCCGAATCTAGACCAGATCGACTGCCTTACTAAGCATGTCAGGGCCATGGTAGCCAAGGCCGCAACAATATTGTTCCGATGTCAGTCCCACCCTCCGAGATGAGACCCTGAAGGCATCGACGTCGACTGTCCTACTCCACCACAGCGACGCCGAGAACAAAGCAAAGTGATGTTGGGCCCGCGCTTATAATACTGCCGATGTGTTCCTCCGCTGAACTTCTATGAATATATTATATCTCCTTCTTTCACTTTCGCGCTAGAGCCAACTCAAAGAACCTTCCCCGCCACAGGAACAACGGAACTGTGTAAACAAACCAAACCACAGCCATGGCAGCAACCACGGCCTCCCGCTCCCCCTCACCAACTCCGAGCAAACTCCCACCCGTCCCCGTCTCGCCCACCTACTCCTACGCCTCAACCGCAAACCCCATCTCCGCCTACAACCTCCCCGCCCCCCCACCCCCCC
>JPKC01002373.1:0-92407 GCA_000750925.1 Pseudogymnoascus sp. VKM F-4518 (FW-2643) | reverse complement strand
TTTTTTTTTTTTTTTTCTTGAAGGGAGGGGGGAGGGCGACGATTGTGGTTTCTTGGAAAGGGGTAGGTAGGGCATGGTGGAGATACTTGGTATCGGCCGATACACACGCACGGAGATAGAGGATGGTGGGGGGTGTGTGTGTGTTGTGTATGTGATGTGCTACTTACACAGTTGCGGATGTGGGGAGTTTTTGCAGGATTGCGAGACAGACGCGTAATTTACTCACACGGGTAGGTATTGAGGTTGGCTGACACAGGCGGGCAGATTGATATCAAGGTAAGCAAGCAAGAACTCAGTCAGCAATCAATCACATACTCCACCTCGTCCATCTCCACGATAAACACCCTCATCCCCGCCGGCCGGCGTATAAGCTGTCAACCAGACAGACAGCGCGCACAGGACAAAACCACTCTCACGAACGCACGTGACAAATCCCCAAATCACATGTTCGCGTACCCCCACCCCCACGCGCTGCCAATAAATTACGCGAATTCGTGGGGGGTGCGATGATATATCGACCACATATATTGTCATGGTCCAGTTGGTTGGGGAAAATGTCGGTGTGTTGGATTTGAGGATATGTTTATGTATGAACGAAAGAAACAAAGAGGAAACCACTGAAAATATGATGAATCGATTGATTGATCGGTAAGAGGTTTGAAGCGAATTCTATTCAGCTCACCTGCACGCGTGCATCTCTACTCGTGCAGCCTTGTCTCCTACATTATTGAAGCACGGTTGAGAAGTCAAATGCACGCAACGTGTTCAATGTAAGGTAAACTTCACAAGAACCACACAACCAAAATAGCCATCTTCACACTGCAGGTAGGTAGTAAGTATGCACTCAATTCTCTCTCTGTCTGTCTGTCTTTCTTTATTTATCTATCCCCTCCGCACATCTTTCTTTAAAAAAGAAGTAGCGCATGCATACACACATGCATGCACATGTGGAAGCGAGGAAGCAAGCAATGAATCGAACGAATCGCATTTCAATCAACCGATCTGCCAAAAATGTCCTTCCCGTCTTTTTCTTCTCAAATATTGAGGGGGTATTCGAAAAAGTTTCGATGACCACCCATCGCGCGTTGTCCTGTTGGCGGGGGAAAGGGGGCCCAGCCGTATTCCATCCACACCGCCTTCATCCACCACTATCCGTCATCAGTCACCCCCTTATTTGGTGAGGAAACCAAGGTAATCCGCGACGAGGAGCGTGATCATCCTATATCATCAATTAGCACCCATCACAACAACACCAACAAGGAACGACACCCCGGTGTGGGGACCACCAAAAAAAACGAGATGGGGAAAACCTACGCATGCGGCGCAATCCTAACATAATACGTCGCAAACCCGCGATAAAACCTCAATACACCCTCTTCCCTCGCAACAGTCTTAAAGCAGTCCACCATACCCTTATACTGCATCTTCCCATCCGCACCCTTAACCTGCTTCTGCAACCTCGTCTTCACAAAATCAAACGGCAACGACATCGCGCTCGCAAAGAACCCCGCCACCGCACTCGCCGTCAGCACCTGCGTAGTCGGCGGCAGCGAAGTGCCCTTGAGCCTCGCCTTCGCCTCGCTGAAGAACGCGAGCTGTCCGAAATTCAGCGCCATGGCACGAACCACCGTCGGCGCCGCACCGGCCCATAGCCGCGCCACGCCCTCGGCGCGCACGATTGACGCCAGCGCGTCGATGACGGATTTGTAGTTCTTCCGCTCGGCGAGCGGCTTGAGCCCATCGGATTGCATGCGGATGAGCGCCAGGTCGGCGGGGTTACCAATCATAGCCGCCAATCCACCAGCCGAGAGACCAGCAGCCGCACGCTCCGCAAACCCGATTTTCTTGCCCGCGGCCGCGCTGCGCGCCGAGAAGGCTTTCATGAAGGTATCGAAGAAACCCATGCGCGCCGTGGTATACACAGCCTGTCTGAGCAAGCCCGCGCTGAGGCCCGTGTACAAATCCCTTACCTTGCCCGCGGCGATGATGTCCCGTGCGATCTTCACCGGGCTCGGTTTCGGGCCCGTGCGCGCGCCCTCGCCAGCGAGCTGGAGGCGCACTTTCACCATGTCGATGGGCTGGATGGCGGTTGTGGCGACCATGCCGGCGAGGCCGCCGTTGAGGAAGGGGAGGGCGGCGCGCATGGCGGGGACTTGGAAGAGGGAGGTTTTGGCGGCGAGGGGGTCGGAGATGGCTTTTTCGGCGGCGCGCTTGCTGGACTCGAGGGCCTCGGTGGATTTGGCGCGCGCCGATTCGGCGGCTTGTTTTATGGAGGAGGACATTGTTGGGGGGGAGGGGGGTTGGTGGAGTGGAGTTTGGTGGTGGTGGTGGTGGTGGTAGCTGGGAGGTTGGAGGCGTCAGCTTTGTCGCTGGGAGAGGGTATGGGATGGGAGGTGGTGTGATGGGCCAGTGAGATGATTGAGGGATTGAGGCTTGGGGTAGTGAGAGCTTGTGGGATATGTAAGAACCTCGTTGCCAGAAGCACGTAGATATCTACCATATCCCCACCTCTCACCCTACTCCGGAGACATACCGGAGGCTCCCGTTCTAACCGGCAACGTCCAACTCTCTGTGCTCAGCAAAGTCCGGCACTGCTCCACGGCAACTTCGTTGCTACAGCCGTATCTTATCGGAAGTGGGCTGATTCGTTTCTCAGCGACTCGATTCGAGGTTCCAAACTACCTCACTCTCGCTCTGCTGTCGTAGAGTATCTTGATAAAAGTCTCACGCGCGGTAAGAAAGCACAAAGTTTGTCCTTTGTTCTAGGATTGCTCCGATAAATGGCGGGAATGAGTGGGAGAGGAATGGGGTTGAGTGGTGGATGGTTGATCGAGGTGCGAGGTCGTGCTTGCTTTGGTGGTGGTGTGTACGATGATACCCGATGGTTGGTTGGATGGTGGCAGGTGCGGGGAAGGAGCGGAGGAGGAAGGGAGCTCAGGCTATGATGAGGTGTGGTATGCGTGTGTGTGGTACGGTACATATGGTTATGAGGCATGTTAGGGCGTCGATGATGTATCGATCATGGCAAGTGTGTGTATCATCCATGATGGGTGGATGTTCATTGGATGCGGGTGTTAGAAGCCGGGGAGGGAGGGAGCACGTGAGGGCTATCATTGTTCTGTGAGGTGAGAGCACTCTTGGGAAATGGACGAATTAGGAAATGGACGAAGAGAAGTCGGAATGGCATAACATGGATTGATGGATAGAACGGATAGCATGGACAGATGGATATGGCTACGGTTCGGTTTGTTGGGTTATGGGTTTGTTGAGAGATTGCCGCCGGCAGGAAGGAAGGATGTCCCCCAAGGTCACGGCCTGTCAACAGAGGGCGTGGGCGGGTAGGAACGGTGACGTGGGTTACCGGTGGATACCTCTCCCGGCGGCCATCGGAGTCGATTACCGAAAGCACGGGTATGGTTCGGTCTATTACGCGTCGATTATGTTGTGCGGAAATTGTTTGTCCGGGGAAGAGCGAGTATTACAAGTATTACAGCTGTGTTTGCTTCATTCCACGGAATAATCGCAATGGTCGCAATCACCACAATCACCACCCTTCATCATCATCATGGACTTGCATGATACCTCTTCCCCGGCAGATGGCCACCAGTAGTCGCCAGTACCATCCCAGTACCGATCCCGAATCCAGCCCTTGATGCGGGTGCCATATGGAATAGCGGGGTAGCGTTGATTGCGATAGCTGCGATAAGGCGGAGGCGGACCCACAATGTCCGCGTCTTGTTGCCTGCTTGACATCTTCTCGTCCGTGCCACCCTGGGATATTCTGGACCTGGATTGCCTCATCTGAATCTGGTGGAGTGTTGGTGCAAAACGTTGAATATAAAAAGCAATATGCTATGAAAACGAGGTAGAAGATGAAGTAGGAAGAGCGCGAGAATAATGCAGCTGCGGAGGGGGTAATAATGGAGATGGACGTATTTATGTCCAGACACGCACCCAGCCCCCTAAACAAATCATATAGGTAACTTGCGGTTTGTATATATACTTGAGCGATAGCTCTATTGTGGCATTTTTTTCGATCAGGTGCAACCGGGCCCTTATAGATGAAGATATAAGAGCATATCTCACAGAAGATGAGTAGAGACGGCCGTGGCTACGGTGACGGCGATGAAGGGCAAGTTAAAGACGGTGACACGGACAGTATAGGAAACCAAACCGGAGGCGCAAAGAGAGAACAAGGAGAGGAAGCTGACAGCAAGCAAGGTGCGACAACAGGTAAGCAGCGACAGAAAGTAACTAACAACAGAAAGAAAGTAGCGACAGCAACTGAGCCGCGACGGTAATCATTTTCCTGGAAGCATCAGGCTGACATTACAATGTTCCTCAATGCCCTTTGTATAATCGGATAGTTAGGACAGCGCTGACCCAGTTTGCTTCACGGCTTGGTTCATCTGTGATAAGTCCGTCATGGAATAGACTCCGTATAGTTGACTTTAGTCGGGTAGTGTCATTTCTCGATAGCTTAAACTCGGGGTAATCAAAACACAACTTCGGCAGCAGTCGCTCCAGACCACAGAGAATATAGAGCTTGACGAAGAGAGTACCATCTCCATCTTCGACGAACTTGAGAATCCTCACATTACAACCAGGCTCAACCTGCCGTCGCTTTGTGCCGGCGCAGTAGCTCCCGCCATCCCCTGCGCACAGTGGGCCATCAACAGCATAGCGCGGTCCCAGCCTGCCACCTCGTCCCCTGCAATTAGTCATCCGTCAATTTCTCACTTCCGCCTCAACAATATATGTCGGTTGATGGAATCGGCATTGCGGTGTAGATATATGAAATTAAAACTTTGCCGGCGTTCCTCCCCGATGGGACGAGCCGCGACTTAACCGACCGCGACCCGTTTGTTTCCGTCTCCAAACCACGACGGATTTTGAGCTCCTCTGCGCGGATGTAGCGATGGGTAAGGAGGGATGAACGGGATTCCATATCCGGCAGTATGGCAATGTGGGAATCGGTGGTGTTTTTACCCGGGTACCAGGTGGTGGGAATATTTAATCGGACTCTACTCGCATGAACCGGCTAGCCGCGGATCTTGAGTATCCTATTTATTGGCTGTGTTCGTGCCATAGACACTGCACTAGAGCTAATGCTAACGGTGAAGGCTGCTATCATGTCACTTACGAGCCTCTTCTGCTTACCTATTTATCACAGTCTCACGATATATTACCCGCCCCCGCAGCCCTCAATTCATTTTGCATGGTGGTGGCAGAGCCAACGGCGACGAGAAGGGTCGACTGTGACAAGACGAGCGCCAGCAGCAGAGGTGTAACGGTGGGGGTCCAGACGGCAGCGAGAAATCGAATCATAACTTACCTCCATACGCCCCATACAGCTCAAAGGCAGAACTCCATCTGGCTTTTGACTTTTGGCCTCTGTACGAACGATTCCGCATAGGTATCAATTAGTATCGCTTGTTGCTGGTGCGGTCTGTATTCGATGGCTGGTTCGAACAGTTAATATATCCATCGGCTGTAGATTTGGGATATGAGTGACCACCGCGCCGGTCATCGCATCTTTGCTTTCCCATGATGGAGCTCGGGGTTATAAGTGCCGCTGAGATGGCGACGACGAGCACACGCACAGTTCTACCCGGGGGGAAACTACGCCGTTCACATCTGGGATGACTTCACCTATATATACCAGGCAGTAGGGGGGCTCAGATTCGGCACCATGCCGACAACACCCTGGCCATCCCACAGCCCCAAGCAAGTCCAGTAAGTCCATCAATATGCGTGGGACCTTCCCTGATTTCCCAGAAGACAAGGAAGTGAACTGTTTATAAACGAAAAATAGAGGCAAAGCTCATGGACAGGAGGGGGTTGGGGACGTATGCAGGAAGATGAGACAGATATAGTAAGTTTATATGCACCATACTTCATTCACCTGACAAACCATATCACCCACTATTGTGAATAACCGAGGAAAGCCCCCAATTTCTCGAGGGAGTGCATGTTAATCGGCCTGGTGTCAGCAACTCTCGATATGTATCGTATTTTCGATTTTCACTAGGCTCCATTAGGGGCCTTATCCCATTCGCACTTGAAATTGGTCTAGGCTTGCTAGCGCCGGCGACTTCTCGCCCAAGCTCTTCTTCTGCCATTGCTGCCGGTCAGACATGACTTTCCCATGCGATCCACGGCTGTAATCTCTGTAATAGAACAGCTTACGCGGCCATCGGATACGCTCCGATGACAAAATGCTGATGAAATGCTGTAAAATGCTTCCAGGCTTACTTCACCTGGTGATTTGAGGATATCAGATTGTGTGACGTGACTCTCCATCTCATCTCACTTGCTTACTCGCGTACCGTATTTGCTTAACCGCGCCCACTAACCTTACCAAGCTCCCCAGCCCCAACCCCCAAAAACAAGCACCGCCCCACGGAACCAAACCCTCCCGCAGCCACCCACGCACCCCGCTACCTCATCTCATCAGCATGAGGCCGGAATTCATGACAGCCTACCTAGGCCTGCCGCTCCCCCTCTCGGCTCGCGTTCCCATTGGCGAAGTGACTGCCGATGTGGAGACAGGGTGGCCCGTATCCGGTTGCTTAATCGATGGATCGAAGGGGCGCAGTGGGCGACTTGGGAATCTTTTGGTGATGTGTGCATCGTGAAGGGGCGCCGTGGTGATAGTAAGTAATTAGATATATAGTAATACAGATGTAGGTCAGTCTGACGTAGTGTGTGGCCCGCTTGGAGAGTACCTACCTAACCCAAAAGCCATAGAATAGGGATTGAGGGAGGTGTACGTATGGTGATACCCTGCCTTAGAAAGTCCCCATGTCATAAATATATGTTCTGCTACCCTTCGACATTAAATTTCCAACTTGCCTCAAGCCTTAGAGAGTCAACTTTACGTGTATTAATCAACAGCTTCTAGATTGTCCCTTACTAGCTGCGAATAATACCGTTTAAAAATGCATTTCTCAAACAAGGCACTCTTACCCTCTCTCTTTGCGTTTGCCCTGGCGCAGTATGGCGGAGGAACAGCAGCAAGTTCCACAACCTCTGCGGTGTCTGCAACAGCAACATCCTCCTCCAGTCCCGGGGTGCAAACTGTAACCGTCGGTGATAACAATGAGATCGTATTCTCGCCAGACACTATTACTGCGGCTGTTGGATCTAGCATTGAATTTGTATTCTTCCCACCTATCCATTCCGTTACCCAGTCCACTTTCGAGTCTCCATGCGCCCCTTTCGCCAATGGAACAGGATTCTGGAGCGGACCATTTACTACTGCAAGTGGACGAAACGCCAAAGTTTTTACTCTCACCGTCAATGATACAAATCCAATTTGGTTTTTTTGTGCAACTCCAAGTCATTGTGAGACTGGTATGGCGGGGGTCATTAATCCTTCGTAGGTTTTAAACATCGCGTTCCTCTCATATCAACGACTAATAAGATCATGACTTAGATCCAACGTTTCAGAATCGCTCGACCTATACAAGACTAATGCTGCCAAAGTTTCGAACCCGCCTACCCCATCAGTCGTTCAAGGTGGCAGTATTGGGCCACCTAACGCCGCGAGCAGTAGCTCATCAGCCTCTTCAGCAGCCAGTACGGGCAGTAGCTCACCAACCTCTTCAGCAGCTAGTACGACCCCGACACAAAGTGCTAGCGTAAATAGCTTCGAGAGTAGAAGTAGTGCTAAGTGGGTTGTTATGGCACTAGCCTTTCTCATTGCTGTCGAAGTTGGGGGTTTGATCATTTGAGCACAGCCTGGAATAAACAATGTTAATATGAATTTGGTTAAGTTAGTTTTAATGAAAATACAATAATTACAAGTTTTACTAGACGGTATAACGGAACTCTATACCGGAATGAACCTGAAAACCCCTTGATTTCTATATGGGTATAACTAGGACACACATATGTGCATGTGAATTATGAGACGAGTCATAAGCCCGAACATTTCTTGAAGAAGGAGCTGTGATGTATGTCGGGACATCGGGAAACTCGCCTGTAGGACAAGGAGCAGCGAGGGGTAGCGGAGGGAAGTTTGGTGGTGTACGTGCGGCTTATATTTAAGGTTTATATTAAGTGCCTCTATATTAGAAATCTAGGAGAATAAGTAAGCTTTAGAAGGAAGAAGTCTTATTTTATTCCTACTTTAAAGGCTAAAACAAAATAACTTAATACCCTTTATAACAATTACTCTTATTTAGACTTAGTATACTATGCGACGACAAGCGGGGCGCGGTTTTCAGCGTTCTATTTGACTACTTTAAAGATCAAGTAGATACCTAGGAGCTGAAGGATGGCAGCGCGGTTGAGAAAGCAAAAACAAAGCCATTTTTGTAACTAGTGGGTTGGGATTGGATGGTAAAGTCAGTCAGTTATCCGCGTCATTCAAAGACAAATTGGAATAGTGTATCGCAGTTGACGGTGGGAATAACTTCAGAGGGTAATAATACTTCATTCGTATACTACTCTTTGAAACTATCTAATTTTACCTTTATACGTCGGGGTCATTACAGCTGCCGTTACTTTTTTGCTGTGGTTTGGCATCGCAGGCTGGTGATCATTTTGATATTGGCACTGTAGCGCCAAGTGTTTGCGCACGATCCTCCTATCCATGGACTTTAGGCAGCACAAGTACCGCATCTTATCACGACGAGGCTGCCGAATGACTCCCCCGCAGCTATAGATATTTCCACGTCGCCTTTTTGAATCCAGTCTTTTTCTCTGATAGTGCGTCGTACTTTAATTTCGTGCTCTGACAGGTCCTAGCTTGGAGTATGCAACGACCAACACCTGAACCCCTATCGCCAACGACCCCAAAACCAAATTCAAGTCTCGTCTTTTCGACACAATCAACCGCCTTCAAGCTCTTCTACTAGACTATCGATTGTTGTGCAGGCCATTGATGTCAACCGATTGACTCATCAGCCTATCCTAACGTCATCCATTAGCATTGTTGTTGCTCAGTGAACACCGATATCCTTCTTGGCTCAACCCGCCAGCATGGTTCCCCACGATGTCGTGTACGACCTTCTCATCTTGATTGACGCAACGGCCTCCATGGACCACTACCTGGCGGGCTTGAGTAAAGCTTTGCCCGACATTATCCGCATTTCGGCCCTGACCAGTTGCTTCCAGAACATTGGCGTCTTAGCCTATCGTGATTACAATAAGGGCGACGTTCTCGAGTGGTCGGGCTGGTATGGAAAGCACGGCACTATATCCCGCAGCAGTCTCATTAATATGGTCTCCAGACTCGTTCCGGAGCATGGCGGCGACTGGCCTGAAGCTAGTAAGACAGGGTTTGCTAAGGCATACGAGGTCATGAGAGCCGAGGCGAAGACGTTGATTGTGCTCTACACTGACGCCCCCCCTCATATGCCAGCTACTGGTGGCTCAAACCGTGAGAAGGAGCGTAAGGCTCTGTCTGACAAGACCAAGTTTGGCGGATACGGCCATCTCTTTCTTGACTGGATCTCAGTCACCCACACGCTCACTCATGGCAAGAAGAAAGCCCAGGTCTTTGCTATTATCCAGAGTCACCTCATGGACACCCTCTCGCCGTATCTCTATCTCACCAATTCCACCCAGGGCCTTTGCCTGAGACTCGACAGTTTTTTCGTCAACGACAACTTCATCGCTGAGCTCACCATTGGCCTCCTCATCAACTGGATGGGTGTCGAGAAGGCAGGCACGGTGCCCGACAGCCGGCAACGGGCCAAACTCGTCCGGTATAAATCGCTGGACGGCATCGAGACACTTAGTTCGGAGACTGGCAAGAATACCGATCATTTTTTGCTGTTGAAGGATACCAAGGAATACGAGCAGCGCGTCCGGGAAAACACAAGTCAGAGAGATATCTCTCTAGAGGAGCTGAAGTCGGAGATCATCTTGAGAGACCCCCCGATGCTTGACTTCTCCAAGAACTACCAGGCTGACGCCGAGTACCGCAAAGTGGTAGTCGACCAGCTACGCGACATCATTGACACCAACGTCGCTACAATCACCAGGAACCCTGTCTTTGGCAGTCTGTGGCGCACCATGTGCAGCGACCGTGAGAATGAGGATCGTGAGAAGTTGCTAGCCGCATTTAGCCAAAAGGTTGACATGATGGCCGGCACAGACAAAGCCAAGCTCAAGGCTTGGCTTGAAGAGTCATACAACTACACAGCCGAGATAGTCGACACTATCAGGGCTGTACCTAAGGATGAACGGTTTCCCTGTGTATATCTGGACCCCACCCTCGACTTTGGGCTAGCGTCTGAAGAAGATGGGACCGAGGGCAATATCGTAGCGGGAGACGGAGATAATGAGGACGAGAAGAAACAGGTCAAGGGGTTCACCAGAGATGAACTCATCGAAATTGGAAGATCTTGCGACTTTCGCATTCTGCGACGGCTAGGCAAAGTGCTTACCCGCCTAACGTATGTAGACAAGGAGGAGGATATCCCTACGCACATTAAGAACATGCCTGAGGAAGAGGTTCCTCGGCTTCCCCTTGCCCTCGCTTCTCTAAAGCACAAGCGCAGGTTTTGGAAAATTCTTTTGCACCTCATTGTTCCTGGCACGATGCTTGCGGCGCGTCCAGCGGCGCTTCTCGCTGCGTTGAGCTTGTGGATGGGCATGAAATCCTTGACAAGAGTGGCCGATACCGAAATGCTATACTTCAAGAAGGGCTGGAACAATATCGATACCCCAGAGACATGGAATAAGAACTGCTTATTCCTCGTTCTCGAGACTGACCAGAACTACCGGGCGCGTGTCGAGGCCAGCACTGCCAAGGCGAACCTTAACGAGGCTTTCCTGACCGACAAAGACCGGAAGCTGTTCAACACATTAGTCGACTACCGCATTCTCGAGATGAACCTCGACACCACGCTTCAGGTCAAAGTGGGCTGGACGCCGGAGAAAACTAGAGTACCAGTTGGACCAGTTGTCACCTGCCGCGTATGCCACTTTCCTAGATCAGTCACCATTATGGGCAAAGCCAACGTATGCGGCATGTGTGATAAGAACAGTTGTGACTGCCTAAACCAGGAAGTTCATAATAAGCGGTTGAAGCTCAGCGTTTCAGAGAAAGACGATGAGGAAACTCAGATTGCTTGGGTCGAGTGCTACATTCCGAGCTGCCGTGCGCAGTATGTTATTTATGACAAAGATTCACTCAACGTTCGAGCCAAGTGTCACTTCTGCCGCCAGCAGAGCAAGGTCTCCAAAGAACAACAGAACTCCGACCTTGCACCGTGGCTCGAATGCGTGAAGTGCCTGAGTCGCGTGATCTGGCCGGAGGAATACCGCCCTTCTGATGGCGTGACGGAGTTCCACTGTCCCGCATGCATCGATAGCCGGAAGACGATCGTCGAGGTTGAAACAACTGCGAGGAAGCTCTCGAAGAACAACGGGATCGACTGGATCTTACGTAACGACGACATCAAGATCGCCGAGCCCTTCAACGGCCGCAGTTTATTCTACACCATCTCGAGTGCCGGCACCGAGGGATTCACTGACAAGGTTGAGATCCTCCCAGACCTCCAATCGGACACCATATCCTTGAACATACGCGGCAAACTCGTGCGCAATAAGCTCGAACTCAGCGCTACCCTTCAGACATGGATCAACCGCCGTACTGCGCAGCCCAGCACATGCAATCTCTGTTTCACCACCTACCGCAAGCGCGATCTGCGTCCAGTCTGCAACCGCTCCGGCTGTGATCAGCGCATCTGTCGTGGCTGTCTACGCGACTGGTATGGACTCAACAAGCGCGGCAAGATCATAAACGTGGCAGCGCTTTTTTGTCCCTTCTGCCGCCGGCGCCCGACGGCTAAGACTGTGTCCTCATTTGGCCTCGTGGACAACATCAACTTCCTCGGCAACTTGGCCACTGCCGTCGCCGAGTCGGGCGAGTGGGTCTATGCCTGGTGCTGGGGATGCGGGTTTGCGAAGCGGTTGGGTGTCCGCGACTGGGCAGCCGGACCTCCAGCCGAGGTGAGCAGGTGGAGTTGCGACGAATGCTGGACGAAGGGTAAGTTTAAGTTTAGGGCGACCATTAAGCCGTGTCCTGGATGTAAAACTCCAACTGAAAAGATGGGCGGGTGTGATCATGTGTCGTGCGTTATACCTGGTTGCGGCACCAATTGGTGCTTCTACTGTGGGATGATGGTCAGTATGGATGATATACACGCGCACATGTACAAACATGGGGGTTTTTACGCTACGGAATTGGAAAATGCGTCTGTAGAAGGGTGCATGGTATCTGGTGCGACTGCACAGGTATAAGTTGTTGCAATGTATCTGGGTATTGCAGTTAGGTTTGCGATGACTAGGAGTATTGAGCTAGCTGAACTAACATGAAAATAGTTACATTGTGGTTAGTCTAGTTGCCCCACAAGGTCTCTCAAGCCAACAGGGCAAGTATTTGGTAACGACACAACTACTATCCCCCCCGGTATGATTGTAACGATCCACTATGTTTACTGCTTCACTGCACCCAAGTTTAGGCGGAATGGCCTTTAGTTTTGGTGAGCGATCCTGCCAAGATGTAGCAATACTATTGCGGGTCGTTACAATCATACCAGGGGGGAGGGGTGTACAGTCTGAGGTGCGAGTAGGGGAAAGCTGTATTGCTGTTTTAGATGATGAATAAAATATGTGAACTGCATTTTGATATGAAAATTGCAATTTACTAATTAGCTCCATGAGTGTAATGCTACACGAGCCTTGCGATAACTGCATCATGTCATAGTATAATCTAGCAAGCTCTCGTTGAGCTAAATAAGAATCTAAATAACTTTAATTCTAACATCGCTCAGAATGTGCATACACTGAAAGGCACCCTACAAAACTTGTCCTTTCGTTTAAAGTTCGCTGCATCTATGACATCTTCGTCTTCCTCGTCTCCATCTTCATCCACCACGTTCCTACCCGGCACCATGGTAGCCGATCCATCTAGATATGGTCGCTTATATGGCGAGGTAGATTTCGACATTTTGTGCGATTGGATCAGAAACCGCCATCCGAACCATAGACAATTTATTATGCCAGAAGAACTCCTTCGTGCCGAAGTCCCTGTGCAAGAAGTCCCAAACTCATGTAGGATATATGCTATTGAGAGTCTCATCTCGACAGGGCAGGGTCGGGACCTAACACTGCATATATCAAGCGATTGGGTCAATGGCGGGCGGGAGTAGTACTTGCCCAATCTGATCCAGAGTGCTATTCGCGGAATGGACCCAGCAGCAAGAATGTTATTCGAGGGTGAGATGGCTGATGTGGGAGAGGCAGTGGATGGAGATGACGGAGAGCCCAATGCAAAGAAGCGGAGGCTGGTGTAGAACAAGGGCATATGTAGCTGATGGATCTATACAGCGATTGCTCCGCGGCCGGGGGCCTCGTCAAAGACTTTCCTCTTCCTATCACTGCCGCTCTTCCTGTCATTACCACCCTCTTCTCGTCACCATCATCCTCTCCCCACCATCAGCCATAGAATGTTACAGTAGAATCGGCGGTGATAGTAAAGCTCGGCGGCGGCAGGAGCGCGACAGCACCATCAGCCTTACTCATCTAGAAGTTCCTGGCACCGCCTTACAATACGCATACCCGTGATGGAATCGACCTTGGCATCCTTTGGGCAAGTGATTAAAATGACAATTTCGTTGTCGTCCCGACAGGTGCTTCTGCCAACCCTTGCAACGTCGATACATCTCCAGTCGATCTCCTGTGTGATTTCCCGAATTTTCATTCTAATCCTACCATCATATATGGCAAGGAGCGCGAAGTCCTGGCTTTTTTATCTACATGAGTATTCCCAATTTCAGATACACTGTTAAAATTAAATAATCAATAATCAATAAGTCAATAACATGATCAAATTTCTCGTCGATTACGGGCTAACTCCCTCATTTTGTCTATCTACTCTCACGTCCGCTACGCAACTCGGGCGCAGTCTCTCATCACATCATGGTATCATAACTCACAGGGCCGCCAACACCGCGTGTCCCTGGATCAGCGCTGGCTGCCGCTTCGCGATATACTTCACAGTCTCGACGAGCTTCGCCCTCGTCTCGTCATCGAGCTGCTCCTTCGGCTCTCCCAACACCGCCGCGAACACCGGCACCAGTTGTGGGGTCAGCGCCTGCACTGTCGGGTTCTCAGCCTGGTACAGGCCAACGATACACTGGTAGATTGGCGAGTTCTCTTCGTAGTCCTCCTTCAGCGGCAGCAGCCCCGCGAGTACGGGAAGCACGTCGCTGATAGGCACCTTGTCTGGGTGTGCGGTAATCATGCGGCTGACGCAGCCGGCGGCGTTGTCGAGGGTGCGCGCACGCTCAGTCTGGAGGAGCGGCTCGAGCTTGTGCAGGATCTCCGGGTAGGCGGGGCCGTAGGTGCGGGCGTCTTCGGAGTGCTGGATGAGCAGGCCGGTGGCGTAGGCGGCGTTGGAGCGCGACTCAGGGTCCTCGTCTGTGAGGCGGTGGAGGAGAAGCTTGAGGAGGGTGGCGGTGGAGGGGGTGACGGCGCCGCCCATGTGAGAAGTGCACTCGGCGATGACGCCGATGGCAGTGGAGCGCTCGAAGGACTCCTGGGAGGAGGCGAGCTTCATGACGGGCTTCTCGAAGACCTTCCAGAGCTCGCCAAATTGGCTGCCGAGGGCGACGGAGAGGCCGATCACGACGTCGAGGGCGGTGTCAACCGCGAGCCAGTCGTACTCGGAAGTCTCGCCGATGTCCTCTTGGTCCTCGTCATCGCCCATGTCCATCTGGCAGGGATGCTGGCGAGTGACAAGCGCGGCAAGGATGGTGGTCACCTGCTCGAGCATGTTACCCTGGGTGAGGATAGCTGGGCCGCAGATTCTGAGGGTGGCGGCAATGTTGCGGTTGATGTCGGTAACAACGTTACTGTGCTTGTCAGCATGGTTCTTTCAAAACTGTTTAAAACAAATTGAAGGAATAAATGTGGATCGGAATGTTGATACGTTTTCTCAGCAAGTGCAACTTGTGCATCTGAGTGAGCTGGGTTAACGTAATGGTGGTTCGTCATATCCATGTAGAAATCAAAATTATATAAGAAAAGAACGTACCGGTCAACTTCATCGCCCCAAACAGTCATTGTGGCAGTAGCAACAACCTCACCAAGCTTGATAAGCTCCTGGCTTGGCTGCTCCTTCAGTGGAATACCAGGAGTCCATTTCTTGCCGGTGTGGTCCTCCATCAAAGCCCAAAGGCAGGCATATGCGCGCCACAATGTGCCGATGGCAGCCTTACGGCAGCCCTCATAAGAGTGGTCAACCAATGTCATGACGGCCTCCACAGTCTTCTCCAGGTGAGGAATGTAGAGATCCTTCGTGTGGGAGAGGATATCGCCAATGACCTCGACGGCGATTTCTTTCTCAAGGGCAACGGCGGTCACGGCGGTCAGATCATCCCAGTCATCATCATCGTCCTCATCGTCATCCATTGAATCTTCATCAGCTGAGGGTTGGACGACCTTGATCTTCTTGCCCGCAATGACAACCTCCGTACCGAGGAGATCCGAGGCTTCCTCGCCAAGCTCAACATCGAGGTCAGATTCCTCTTGCTCAAGGCACTCCAGAAGGCCCTTGACAACACCGTCCAAGAATGGAGCAAACTCCTTCTCGTAAAGTTTAGACATGGTGCTCCAGAGAATGTAGGAGGTCTCGCGAAGGCGTGGGTGTCCCAGGTGGAGAGCTTCCTCCGAGGCAGCCATCAACGGCTGGACGTATGGCTGGAAAGCTGCACCACCAACAGCAGTGGCCATGCTGCCCATAGCATCGCAGACGGTACCGCGAAGGTCGAGCTCCTCCTCGCTGTCCTTCATGGTGACATACTGAGACAGAGCCTTCATGGTCTGCTCAAAGAACGGCTGGAATGCCTCCTCGGTAGATGAAGCAATGGATCCCATAGCACCTGCGGATGCACCCTTGACTTTGAAATCCGGGTGCTCGAACAGGCGACCAATACGTGGGACAAGCTCCGAGATGTACTGAGAAGAAATCTCAGCCTCCATGCCGTCTACGAGCGAGTCGAGGGCAAGGCAGGATCCAATGATGATCCCGGTGCTGATCTTATCAGTCTGGCTGGCAGCGGCGTCGAGATTCTTGAGGAGAGCGGGGATGAGAGTCGCGTGCGACTGGCTCATGTCTTGAGCAAGGTCTTCCGCAAGGCGGGAGACGCCGTGAAGGGCAGCTTGACGGACATTGATATCCGAATCATTGAGCAGCTGGAGGATGAATGGCATGATTTGCTCAAGCTGGGTGGCAACGAAGTCGGGTGCGCCTTCCACAACCATACCGAGGGAGAGAATACCAGCCTTGCGGAAGGCTGGGTCTTCGCTCGAGACATATTGTGGGAGGGAAGTAAGCAGTGGGACGATCACCTGGCGGGGTGGGAGACTGCTTGCGAGGATATCGAGGAGGGACAGGGCCGAGCGAGCAGGGGTGACTTCATCCTCGTCGTCGTCGTCGTCTTCCATCTCAGCTGCAATTTGCATGGCCTTGACGGTGAGTTGTTCTCCCAATCCTTGGATGCCCTGGACCTTCATGCGGCGGTACTTGACACACTGCATGAGGTACGAGAGGGCTTGCGAGCGAGTCTCATCGGTAATGCTCTTCTCGACGGAGAGTTCAATCATAAATTGGACAAGGTCCTTGAAGTGGTTGGCCAAGAGGGCCGACTCGCAACCTAGGAGTGTCTGGAACACTTCAAAGGCTTGCATGGCGCGATCTTCGTCGTTGTCATCAATGGTTGACTTGAGAACAGCAACCATGGATGGGACAGTATCCTGGAATGACTTGAGAGACTTGCGGTCTTCTTCAGGGTCGATGAGCATCGCAATGCGACTGAGGGCCAGCATGGTGTTGATGCGGACCTCTGGGGATTCTGGGTCGCGGATAGTTGTGGAAAAGAGTTCGAAGAGGATGGGTAGCTTGTCGATAAATCCATCTCCAACAACCTCAAGAAGGGTGAAGAGTATGTACACTCCAACTTCACGGTGTCCTACTTGTGGCTGCTTGGCGGCCTCCATGAGGAAGCCTGGGAGATCGGCCCATTCGCCATCTTCAAGGTCAATCCCAGCAATAGCGGAGATGACCCGAGCGGTGGAATGGCGCACGAGAGATGATTGTTCGTTCAGGGCGGCCTTGAGCAGTGATTCGCGGATCGCGGGCTTGGGGCCGGAGAGGGATGCCCAGTGTTTTGGGACGAGGCGTAAAGCTTCAACAGCTGCTTGTTGACGGATCGCTTGGACGTCGTGCGAAGCGAGAATTTGCAAGAGCCATAGCAGAGACTCAGAGTGGGGGTAGTAGGTTTGGCGCAGTTCGGTGGTGGCTGCCTTGACCTTCTCGGTATCGGCTGAATATGTTAGTGAGGAACAAATATGAAATGTTGTTGAGAAGCGTGAAAGAGTTAACGGGGCGTGGACGGGGCGACGACAACGTGTATAAACAACGCCTGCCACAGCGACAACTCATCACGATAGAGGGGTAACTGCAGAAAGAGGGGAACGTACGAATCTGAATGCTTTGCAGCAACTCAACAAATCGTCCTTGGTTCATCTTGATCTTCTTGGTCTAAAGCCCTCCAAAATAGATCAGACCAAACTGAGAACAAGAAATAAAGTCAAAGGTGGGGGGGGATTGTTTATTTCAGTAGAAAAAAATATTTGTGGTGGTGGATAATATAGCGCGGGTCGAGCGGTGAAGTGGGGCAGAATACAGAGGGGTTGGCGGGGTAGAGCCTGGCGGTGAGAATGACTCCGACTAAACGTGGTGCGACGGGAACTGGCAGAAAGCAAATCATATAAATCAATAATTGCTAAAATAAGGAAATAAAATAAGCAGAGTATAAGACATATCTGTTACAAAGAGCCATGGCAAAAGGAACCTGGTACCGGGAGAGCTATATGATTTCCACCTCTCCCGAGCTTATCCAGCCTGAGGCTGTCAATGCAGCGTTTGAATCGGATGCTGTATATTGGGCAAGGGGCATGGAGCCTGAATCCCTGAAGAAGATGCTGAGCAAATCCCTCTGTTTCGGGATCTATGCGCTGCCTGAATCATCCTCAGAACTTGCTGGTGAGTTCTTTCAATTATAGTAATGTTAGCACTAGCTGATTGTTCCCTAGGTCGCAGCGATCCTCCTCAAATTGGGTTTGCTCGTGTAATCACAGACGAGGTTACATTTGCATACCTGACAGACGTGTATGTTCTAGAAGAACATCAGGGGAAGGGTCTAGGATCATGGCTGATGGAGTGTATCGACGAGGAGTTCGCTTCTTGGCCGCATCTGAGACGAGTGATGCTGATGGCAAACCTGAAAGAAGGGGAAGCGTTTTACGCAAAGATGGGAATGTCTCAATTTAAGCAGGGTGAGAATGGTTTTGCAATCTTAAACAAGAGGGGAAGGGGCTCTGGTATGCCGGTTTAAATGTTGTTTTTGTATTATGTCTTTCAAGTAGTTTTCCCATACGCTCCACCAGCTTCCTTTCTCATCTCTAACGCTCGTTTATATGGCGGTGCTGTCGGTGGCTGAACCGGGTCGAGAGTTATTCTATCTTTGGGTAGATGATATGTTGCATCAGCGTCGAACGATGATAAATCTCCACAGGCCAAGAAGGGTGCTATCCACCTATCAGGGTCGCTGTTGGTCTCAACTTCGACGACACCATCCGCTCGTGTTGTAGTGGAGCTGCTGGAGTTTCTAAGAGTTTCCTCTGTGCCACTCTTCGCGTTAACCATTGTCTCGAGTTGTTCAACATTCAACGGTTCCGATAAACTTGCATGATACCCTTCCGGAGGCTGAAAGTTTAAACACACAACGAAAGCCTCAACACTACTTGCTCGGCTTGACCTTGGCTTCGCAACAACCACTGTCTCGAAGAAGAGCTTTAGTTGTGCGTAGAGCAAATCAACATCCCTTCCTCTAAAGATCTTGGCCACGAATTTACCCCCCGGTCGGAGAACGCAAAGAGCAAGATTCAATGCAGCAAAAAGGAGTTGTGATTGGACGTAGATGTCAAGATCGTGGAGGCCCGTAACATCTGGCGCTCCATCGCTCAGTACAAGGTCAGCCTTAGCAGATCCAAGAGAGTCGAGTAAGAGCGGGACAGTGGCGGGGTGAGTGATGTCAGCACGTAGGGTAATAATGCCTTGGAGGGCGGCCATAGGTTGGAGGTCAATTGCGACAATTTTGATATCTTTTGGCGGTTGTGGGGCCGAATCTACCTTCGTTGGCTTCGCTGGCTCTTGTGTGGCTGCCTTCGCCGAGTCCGTACTTGAATCGAGCGGAATCGGCTGAGATTTCGATTGTTGTAGGAAAGCCTGGCGAGCCGTTTCTTGTTTATCCTCCCATGCTGCCCGCCCAAACTTCTCTCCTTTAATTAACACTCTAGATAATACTTGACTCCAGCTTCCAGGAGCAGCGCACAGGTCGACAACTCTCGTGACATCTTGAAATAGGTCGAATTCTGGATACCTTGTAAGATTACGTTCAATTTGTGCGTGAGGGATGGTATACCTTCGTCCAGTTGGAGGAGCTTAAAGGCACTCCTTGCTCTCCAACCTTGCTCTTTCGCTAGCCGGTAATAGGCGTCGCGTTTGTCTTTAGAAGATTTCCCCATGGTTGAGAAATATTGTGTCTGGAGTGGTCAGTGGGATCCTCGTACGTGGGGGTGAGAGAGCCTTGTCAGAATCTTGCGAGGCTGAGATTCTCGGCGAATTATATCCCCGCGATTTGTGAAAACCTCCCGAAAATGCTTATCACCGCCAAAATTATCTTTACCTTGAGGGACATTGACTGCGAGCGATATTATCGCACTACAACTCTTAAATATGGCTCCTCAAAAGCCAAAGAGAGACAGGCCTGTGCCGACTACAAGTCAGAGGTCGAAGAAGCGGCAAAAGGTAGAGACTTTAAGTTCTTATGCGCCCGCAGGAGCTGGTTCAGATGTGAGGAAGGTACCTGTCGCATTGGATGCTTTGCCATGGAACGAAGTCGAAATGCCTGATATGTTCGAGGATGCTGAAGGTTTCTTTGGGCTGGATGAGGTGGACAATGTTGAAGTTATCAGAGACGGAAATCAGGTCAAATTTGTGAGTATTTGAGGATTCTCCGGGCGTTAAATGGTTAAGCTAACATTTTAGGTCACAAAAACCCCAATTGACGAGGCAGAGTTTGAAGGGTTTGGTGATGATGCAGCGGATGTGGCCATGGATGATGCGGTAAAGACAAAGCCAAAGGATGCAAAGGCCAAAGCGAAGGGAGCAAAGGCCGATTCGAATATGCCGAAATCTGCGAAGGCGGACAACAAACAACAAGCCAAGCCGGAAAATCCAAAAACAGATGATAGCAATGTTACAAAGTCCAAGAAGGAAACCAAGAAAGAGAAGGCCGCAAAGTCGGCAGCAAAAGCCAAGGATTCTACGACTAAATCGAAAGACAAGAAGCTACCAGAGAAACAACAATCAACACCCAACGTGTTTGCAGCTCTTCAAGACGAGGCCGAAGATGAAGATATGACTGAATGGGCAGAGTTGAACCTTTCTCCGGCGATGCTTTCGGCTCTGGCAAAGATTGGTTTCAAGACACCAACACCGATCCAACAAGAGGCTATTCCAGAGGTACTATCTGGGAACGACGTTATTGGGAAGGCTTCTACAGGTTCCGGTAAAACGCTGGCCTTTGGTATTCCAATTATCGAGAGGTGGCTCGAGGATAATGAAGGCCGGGAGGATGATACGGCATCAGAGAAGAAAACTCAGAAAAGCGCAACAGCTTTGATCCTTTCGCCAACTAGAGAACTAGCTCATCAGTTGACCGATCATCTTACGAAGCTTTGCAAAGGGTTGTCCGATGCGCCGTTCATAGCCACAGTAACGGGAGGATTGGCGATTCAGAAGCAGCAGAGGCAGCTGGCAAGGGCCGACATCATCATCGGCACGCCCGGCCGGCTGTGGGAAGTCTTGAGCTCAGGCATCGAGCTCTCAAAGTCTCTTAAAACGTTGAAATTCCTCGTTGTCGATGAGGCGGATAGATTGTTAACGGAGGGGCATTTCAAGGAGGCTGAAGAGATCATCTCGAAGTTGGACCGCCACGACGCGGACGACGAAGAGGAGCATGTCGTCACAAGGCAAACCCTCGTCTTTTCCGCCACATTGGAGAAGGGACTGCAACAAAAGCTATCCGGAAAAGGCAGGCTTGGGGATAACGGGATGGAGTATCTGATGAAGAAGCTCAAATTTAAGGGAGAGCCAAAATTTATCGACGTGGCGACGTCGGCGATGGCAGAAGGGCTCAAGGAGGGCGTTATAGAATGTGGTGCCACCGAAAAGGTATGTATCAATCCCCAAGCCTCATCACAACCTGGCACCATCTGCCCCAAAGCCTTACCATACTAACTCTTCATTCCAGGACCTATATCTCTATACTCTCCTCCTTCACCACCCCAACCTTAAAACCATCATCTTCACAAACTCTATCCACACCGCCCAGCGCCTCACCCCGCTCCTAGCCAACCTAAACTACTCCCCCGTCACATTACACTCCAACATGCCCCAGAAAGCTCGCCTCCGATCTATCGAACGATTTTCCACTCTCATGGTCGCCACCGACGTCGCGGCGCGCGGACTCGATCTTCCAGCCGTCGAATTAGTCATCCACTACCATCTCCCCCGTGCTGCAGACATGTACGTCCATCGTTCTGGCCGCACAGCGCGTGCTGGAGCACAGGGAACGAGTATTATGCTTTGCGCACCCGAGGAGGCGCAGTCGTTGCGCCGCCTGGCAGGTAAAGTTGGTGTAATCCGCACACTTGATATTGACAGGCGCGTCGCGGCGCTGTTACGACCGCGTGTGGTGCTCGCAAAGAAGATTGCCGATGCAGGAATAGCGAAGTCTAAGGGGGAAAGAGGAGATGAGTGGGCTCGCAAGGCGGCGGAGGAGCTGGGCGTTGACTATGATAGTGATGATTTTGAGAGGAAGGGGAAGGTTGGGGGCCGGGCAAGGAAAGAGAAGGAAGCGAGAGGGATGACGAAAGATGAGATGGGACGAGCAAAGGCAGAATTGTCATCGCTGTTGTCACAGAGGGTTAATGTCGGTGTTAGTGAGAGGTATTTGACGGGCGTGGATGTAAATGCGTTACTTAAGGGCGGCGGACAATGGTTAGGAAGCGTGGAGGGCATGGAGTAGATTAGAATAGCCGCACACGATATCCAAATCAGTTTCGTAAAAAGCATCATGGCCCGGGAAAGGCGCGAGCTTGAGTCAATTCTACATTGAGACAATTCCTCGGTCAACTAATAATACGCCCCCAGTCTCCCAGTTCCTTTCGCCCTCCCCTATTATTTCCCTTTCTATTGCCCTTGTCCTTCGGTGTTATCCCAGGTGCCACTCACGAACGAGCGGCACTTCTTCAGTCGCTAAGCCGTAAAGTTAGGTTGATAGTCACCCAGCTTCATCACCCGGCTTGATCAACTCTTCCCGGGAGCGGTAAATCGTGTGAGGCTTGTTTGTGGCATCAGACCGTGAATTCCTCTGCAGGGGGGGGTCTGGGAACGGCAACATCCACTGGGCCTGTCCTGGAAATAATAGTTCATCGATAGCAAAGCTTCGTTGGTGAGGCAGCTCCTTGAAGCCCATTTTGAAGATAGGCTACACAAGGTAGCTGTTGTTTCGGACAAAGCAACAACCCGATCGTTTTGGGAAGATTATAGCTCGTCATGACCAACCCTTGCTCGGGTTAATCCAGCTGTCCTTCGTCGGCCTGTTTGCTTCCAGCATCTCCTTCTTCTACCTCCTTCCTCGCCCCCCAGAACCCTCTCCCATAACTCACTAAAATTTCTTCCCCCTTCTTAATCCCCTTGCCTTTGCCTGCCTTCCCAGCCGGCAATACCCAAACCCCCATCGCTCGCTCTTTCCCATCCCAACCTTCTCGAAATTCGGCATTGGGCCTTTCCACACCCGGCACCCCACGGTAGTCATTCACGAACCTAGCTTCATTCCCAGATCGCGCTGCATCCACCGCCAGTTCAGTGTCTCGATCAAGACTCAGATCATAGTCGCTCGCCTCATGCGCTGCTCCCTGGCCGTGAACTTCCCCAATATAGGGCAGGATGAAGGAGCCTGGGGGTAGATCTTTCGCTGCGAATAACCCGCTCTGTCCATTTGCCGGATGTGAGGGGTTGGTTATTGGCGTAATGCGCACAAGGGGACATGGGCCTAGGGGAGTTTGGGGTGTGTCTTGAGCTGTTGAGGTGCGTGTGCGGAGAGCTTTGAGTTGGATGGGGTTAAGGGCGCGGGAATAGGCTGGGGTTTTGAGGTAGGGGATGTGAGAGGGCCAGTTTTTGGGGGTGCTGCTGGAGCTGCTGCCTTTTCCTGCCATCGTTGCAGGTGGTATTAAAATATGGTTGGTGATGGTGGCCTGGAATGGGAAGTGGTAGTAAGAGCGAAAGAGTGGAGGTAATTAAAATTTACCGCGATTAAACGCAAGACTTCAAATATTTATCTTCCATAGTAATTTCATTCTCTCATCCTATTCACAAACCGAACATATTATCAATCCCGAATAGTAAATTACAGTAGCACATAATAGCCTCTAATTTAATTATAGTACGGTTTAAATCATTGCATTGGTATCTCATTAACTGTCAATTAACGCCTGCTCTCGTCATATGCTGTCGCTGGTTCCACCCGGCTATATATATGCATGCAAAAATGAACCCCAAATATTCAATAATCCTCGTTTGTACACATGCCCTCCGCTAATAAAGGCATCGACTATTCGATGCGCTGGTAAAACATGATATATGAATTACTGGTTTGGGTTAATGCGGCATCAATCGTACGAATTCTTCGATCGCTGAACTCCCACCATCGGCTCGTGCGTTCTCGATCTCTAACCAAAGTAATATAATGCCCAGAGTGCAAATTATCACCCAGATGTTGCACCACGGCATAACAACGGTAATGTGTTGCAGATCTCTTGCCAGGCCTGTCTTTACCGGCGTCTGAAAGGCCGTAATAGTACTCATCCATGTTGAGGTCATCGAGAGGGAACGTGACAAGCGCGTTGTTCCTCCTAATATCCGCGGTATGGCGGACAAGAACGAGAATAAGGGTATCCGGAAGCCTAGTAATCACTTCCGTCACCGACCTTCGTGTCTTGCGGCCATGAACAGCGAAACATTTGTCGCATTTCACATCATCATAAACCTCTTTCACTTTCCCTTCCTTGCTAAACCTTCGGCTCAGTAAGTCTGACAATTTCGACTCTCGTCCGTCTGGGATGCTGACATTCAGGTATGGAGAATTGTCACTATGGTTAGTTGTCTTCCAGCCACACTCTTGGCATTTGAAAATCTTCATCGTGCAAATGAGGAGTTTGTCTGTGATCGGCGATTGGTGTGCAGCCGCATACCTCAGCCGATGAAACTTAATTTCTGCAGCGTGGCCTTCGTTTCTTATCTGCAGCTCCTGAGCTGTTGTCAAGGCCGCGGGCTCGGGCCTATCTCGTCCGGGGTTCGTTTCATCTTCGATGATGTTTAGGAGGAAGTCAAGAAACTCTTGGGCGTCTTGTTGGTTCGGACCACCAAATAAAACCCTAGAATTCGAATGGCCGCGGTTGCAAATTCTATATATATAATTCTACTAAGGTTAGGATTAAACTGAGAAGGGGAATGTAAATGACAGACGTACTCTGAGAGTTTGAGGTTTTACAAAGTTATATTGACCGCTCCAAAGATGTCGTATTAAGTAGGCAAGGTTTCTGACCATCAACTGTGGTGGGTCACTCACTTCTCCCTTCTTCCGAGGAGGCGCCCCAGCCTTGTCTATCGAACCGTCTAGAAGATACGTTACAAACCACGGAGTCGCACTGAAGGCTTGCAAAATAGAATTCATGTAACAAGTGTTACCAAAATTGTCGAGGCCAGTTCTACCGCTTGCTGAAACTGGAGGAGAGATAGAGTCAACCTCAGGCAATCCCCAACCGGACTTTTGGGGCGCGGAAGCAGAAGAAGAAACACTCTCCGAGACGCCATGGTAGCTTCGTTTGGACAAGGCGAGGGCGGGACGTGCTGGTTCCCGGAATTCTAAAGAATTAAGCTCAGCCTTATGCGCATCAACATATGAATAATCAGTCATGCTGTGTTCGGCAATGCTTTTGTTTTGGGAAGCCGTCCCCGTATTTGGTTGGTCGCGTTTTTCGAAGGTGTCGATGTCTGGAAAGCGACCGGCAAAGTCATCTGAAGAAGGTTCCATGAGTTTTTTCTGCCACTTCGATTCTTCATCTTGTGTAAGTGGCCTAGATTGATACTGCTTTTCTAGGCTCAGAGAAGTTGATGTAGCCTGCATCGGTGAATCATGATGAGGAATAGGAGGTGTGACAGCTTGTAAAGTGTTGGAAGTAGCCAAAGCGCCAGGTCCCATCAATTGCACCCAAGAATCTAATCCGCCCACCAATAACTTAGGTGGACATTTTAATTTTTTGTTGTAATCATATTCGAAAATAGCTTTGCTGAAGTCTCGCAAAGGGATTTCTTCGACATTGCTCGTTTCGTCAGCATAGAGGTTTGAAGAAGAAGACTGGTCATAATATACAACAAAGTCATAATTCTGACGCTTTCGAAACAAATCTGCTTCATTGTCAGGCGAAACAACGAGCCTCTCCTCTAATTGGCTTGCTGACATGTCCTCCATCAAAGCGATAGGCTCAATGCACAAAATAGACTGTGACATGATATGGCCGCCATCGAATTGTGAACGTGAGCGAATGTCGACAAATAGGATTCGATGCTGCTTCATATAATCGACAAGATCATCGGCTACGACAGTGGTCGAATTGAACAGTTTACGGTCCAAAGGTGGCCTTGGGGAAGATCCTTTCTGACCATTTGGAAGCGAATCAGTGGGCATATTAGGGTTTGTGCGGGTTGAATGGCTGGTTGTTGGTGCAGCGGCAGGTTTGCGTGATTCACTCAAGCTTGGCCGGGGGGCAGCCCTCGGGGGTGGGAAACTTCGAGTATCGAGGCTCGTACGGTCAGGGCTGTAGATAGCATCCGGAGGTCTAGGCATATCAGGAATCAGAACATCCATAGCCAATTTTGAAGGTCGGGGGGGCCCCGACGAAGCCTTCGGCATATCGCGAGGCCCAGACGGTTTGTCTGCAGATTTGCTTGACTGTAATGTTGATCGCGCATCAGAGCCTTCTGTGCCCGTCTTCACAAACGGCCGTGATGGGTATATCTTCGACCGCTGGTCTGGGCTTTGCGTATCAACTGCGCGCAGCCTAGCAAAGCGGCTTTCAAGGTCTTCTTCGTTCTGAGAATTTGGGGCTCGATTGATTTGCTCGCTTTGAGATCGTTTATGATTACCGATTGCCTTTCCAAGCAAGGCATTTGGTTTGGGATGAACCTGGGGTTTTGTACGAACATGGCTCCTATTGTCCCCGCCGGATAGGGCTTTCGCGCTTTGGGTGTCATTTTTGGGGACAGCGGGAGGCGCTCGTGAATGCTGCTCTTCACTAGCTATTCCATTTACAACCAAATTCGTGGACCCCGGTCGAATACCACTTTCGGCATTGTTTTTTTTTATTGCCACCTTGACCTCTTCGAAGCGGGTATACTGGGAATATATCCTCTTCTGCAGTGCACTATACAGACGATGGAGTTCGCCACGGTCTGTCTTCAAATCGGGGTATTCTTTGTGTCTCGGTATAATGTCAATGGCAATAATCGAGGCCTTCATGTAGTCCTGCAAGGCTAGATCTGGTCGACGAAAGTCGATGTGAGTATCGGCCTGTTTAGAGTATGATTCGGCATCGAGAACAAGCCGTCGAATGGGGGCGTGTATATTGACTTCAGGCTTCGCCTTTAAAAGGTCATCGATATGCTGGAATATTCGCGCAGGTATCTTCTTTCCATTGTCGCCAGCTGCGCCTTGGCCATTTGCATCCGAACCCCCCCCTTGAGGAGTTTGCCCGGCGCCATACATAGACAACGGCCGGTTTGATGGACGGCTCAAGGTTGCACCCGTGCTCATTTCCAAACTAACTTCATTAATTTATAAGACCTGGGCGCATATTGCACCTTGTCTGGGTTGCAGCAAATCTGCGGCTACAGTTGATATGTAGGTAAGCCTGAGCGATATCACTTGGACCCAGACGGGACCCTTCGCAGTGACTGAAACAAAGAGTCTCCAGTGCCCGAATTGATTTATATGTTGCGTGGTCCTAAAGCTCAGACCTTTGGCAAGAACTACCCGTATAGGCGATATCGATTATAAAGTAGGGTCTTGGAATATCAAGGATTTGCAAATACGCGTTTCTGATGACGAGTTCTAGCGGTGGAATTCGCGTTGCGCCACCGTCGTGGTCGGCCTCGGTGGTGAGCGGCCGCATAGCCGCGCGGAAAAAGGGTGGATCCTGGCATCATAAGCGCATGGACACAGACAACCAGGTACCACCCACACGGCACGTGAATTCATCATCCTTCCTTACACTTGCGTAGATATTCAAGTCGCTTGGATGCTACATTGACTACACGCAATTGTTGATTTGTTAATGTACAGAATGAGGCTGATGTTGCAAGAATGAATCCCACTGCAGATTGGGAAAAGTTGGGGGAAAGGTACTATCGCAAGATCCAACTCTACACTGAAGTGTTCGACCAAGATCTTGAGCTTGAGAATCACATTGTGGCAGGAGCCCCTTATGGCGGTGCTATAGGTATGTCTATTTCTATAATTCTCGGTTTTGGGGTATTACTTCCATGCTTTTGGTTCTATTTGCCCCTTAATCAAGAACCCCCCGACCCCCACGCCCTTTGACTCCTACTCGCCCATGTTTTGGGCAGGCGCACATCTTCCATGGCATACTAACAATTGCCATAGCTCTATACCGTGATGAGACAAAATTGCATACTTTCCGTGGCAGTCAAGCTTCCAAGTCAAGTATTGATGTATATAGTTGTGCCGGAAAGCTCATTAGGCGCATCAACTGGGACAAAGGCTCTATCAAAGGGCTAGGGTGGTCGGAGGATGAGAAACTATTAGTAGTTACCCAGGATGGAACAGTTCGCTGTTATTACAACCTGCAAGGCGACTTCTCCCAGTTCTCGTTGGGCCACGGGGCCGAGGAATTTGGGGTAATTGCTTGCCGGTAAGTGTGTTGACTAGATGGTGTTGACGAGGGCTAAAGCTCAAGCAGGTTCTACTCCACCGGATTTGTGGCTCTTCTATCAAACAATCATCTAATTTCTGTCTCTCGTTATGAGGAACCACGGCCGAAACTTTTGGCTGTACCACCTGACGGTGTCGTCCACTCATGGACCCTGGTACCACCAGCATATACGCTGTCTCGCTCAGTAGAGGTTTTACTGGCAATCGGAGAAACGATATATGTAGTGGATGCCACTGAATCTGAAGATCGAATGCTTGATATTGGTCCATTTATCCATATAAGCGTATCACCGAACGGAAAGTTTGCCGCCTTATATACAGAAAGCGGCAAGGCATACGTTATCACCAGCGATTTCCAGAACCGATTGAGTGAGCATGACTCGAAAGCAAAGACACTACCAGTGGATCTTCTCTGGTGCGGGAATGATGCTGTAGTTATTGCCTGGGAAGACGAAGTCCACCTGATAGGGCCGAAAGGTTCAGCTGCAAAGTTTTTTTACGATGGCCGTGTTCACGCAATAGCCGGTATTTATGAACCTTCTATCTGAATTTGATGCTGGGGCCTAACTAATACATCTCAGATCACGACGGTGTTCGTCTTATTACCAACGATGTATGCGATTTCCTCCAAAAAGTCCCTGATGTTACAGACGAGGTTTTCCGATTTGGAACTGTATCGCCCGCATCAATCTTACTCGACGCTGTCCAACAATTAGAAAACCAATCACCAAAAGCAGACGACAATATACAACTCATTAAGCCCAACCTTGTAGAGGCGGTCGATGCTTGCGTAAGAACCCTGGATGTCGCTTTCAAGCCGTTGACTAATGTATCGCACAGGTCAAAGCTTCTGGGCATGAATTTAGCATTCACTGGCAAAAGCAGCTTTTACGGGCCGCGTCGTTTGGCAAATCGGTCGTCGATATTTACAACTCTGATGAATTCGTCGAAATGTGCGAAATCCTCCGCGTCCTTAACGCCGTAAGATTCTATTCCGTGGGACTTCCATTATCCTATGAACAGTTTCTCCGTCTTACGCCTGAAAAACTTATTGAGCGTCTTATAAATCGCCGAGAATATCTTCTGGCATTACGAATATCGTCTTATCTTCGCCTCCCCACTGACCGTATCTACGTGCATTGGGCGAGCCAAAAGGTCCGCGTATCCTCCGAAGACGAAGCCACCATCTGTCGCCTCATTGTAGAGAAGCTAGCCAACAAGCGCGGTATCTCGTTTGAGGAGATCGCACGCGCTGCCTACGATGAGGGTAGAGGTCGCCTTGCGACGGAGCTACTCAATTATGAGCCACGCGCTGGAAAACAAGTCCCGCTTCTCCTCAGCATGGAAGAAGACGACATAGCACTCGACAAGGCGATCGAAAGCGGTGATTCGGACCTGATCTTCTTTGTCCTTCTCCAGCTTAAGAACAAGCTGCCATTAGCTTCTTTCTTCCGTGTTATCAGCTCCCGGCCAGTAGCAACCGCGTTGATCGAGAGCTCTGCAAAGGGAGACGATATGGAGCTACTAAAAGACCTATACTATCAAGATGACCGTCGAACTGATGGCGCGCACGTCTTTGTCCATGATGCTCTCGCTCAGCGCGACGCACGAGCGGCAATTGACAAGCTTACCCTAGCTGGAAAGTTGCTGAGTGACTCCAAGGACACGGTATTCGATCTCAAGTCTATACAAGAGGCACAGACTCTTTTGAAGATGCAGGAGGCATTCGACCGCGACCTCGAAGAGACCTATACTGGGCTATCAGTCAACGAGACCGTGTTTAGACTACTACGGTCCGGCTACTCGAGCCGCGCAAAGAAGGTGCAGAGTGAATTCAAACTCGGCGAGAAGACGTTCTGGTGGATAAGGCTGCGTGCGCATATTGCTTCCCGTGCATGGTCGGAAATCGAGACCCTCTCAAGCACTCGGAAATCGCCTATTGGATGGACGCCATTCTTCAACTCTCTACTGTCAGCTGGCAACCCGAAGTTGGCATCTGTTTTTATCCCAAAGTGCACGGGGATCAGTGGCGCAGAACGCGTGGAGATGTGGACAAAGTGTGGTATGATTAAGCAAGCAGCAGAAGAAGCGTTTAAGACGAAAGATGTGAAGACATTGGAGGAGCTGCGGGGAAAGGCGAGTAGGCCAGGCGATGCCACAGAAGTAGAGCGGCTGATTGCCCAATTGAAGAGGTGATTGATTCCATTGGTACACCTGGGTATGTTGGAATCACAATCTTTTTGATTCTGTATGAGACGGGAGACGCCAAACATATTTCGTAGCCTTGGCAGACATAATATTCTAATTTTGAATCTGTTGCACGGAGTTAAATATAAATATATACTCAACATGACCACCAAACTAAACTTGTAGGCACAGGCACACCTGTGCCTACACTTTACATATTTCATTTTCCCACGTGGAACCGTATTGGACGAGTATGCACAGCTAATATCATGCAGGTATACCGCAGCCACATAAAAATTGGCACATGAATGATCACCATGTGGGGTCTCAGATCGACTGGCTGACGCGTTTCCACCGATCGCGATCGGCAGCGATCTGGTACAGTATGATATCATTCTTGAAAAGTCCCCAGAACCTTCACCATTTTACCCACCAGTTCTCAACTAGACTTGCACTAACAACACTCTAAACAACGAACGATGCGGCGAACCCACGAGCGCTGCGCTACATGGTTCGACGAAACTGATGGGGCGCGCTGATCGGGGCGGCAAGTTCTCTCCCAGGCGTCGAGGCCGATACGAAACCAGGTACTAGTCAGGTTGGTGGAGGAGGAGATGTGTAGTTCTAGTGGGGTAGACTCTAGTTGTGTGGTTATGATGCCGATTGATGTCCATACGACACACGCTTGCGCAACATTCACGGGAAGTGGGGTGAATGGCGAAGAAGCTCTTTCGCTGCTCCTTACATGAGGGGGAAGGAGCGGCGTCTTAACAAACCCTTTGCATTCCATCTTCACTCTTGCCAACGAACCCCCCCTTGCATGATAAACAACTTGAACTATACACATGCGCACAAAATATCTATCCATTGTCAACCACCATTATTGTATCATCGTCTGAACAAAATACCTCTTAAATCCTCATTACGAACACACATCGACTCACCTCACACCACTCCCTACTATGGGCTTGAAATCCGGCATCGCCCTCAAAAGCCTGCAGTGGGTCTTCCGCGCAGTCCAATTCTGCGCCTCCGCTATCGTCCTCGGGATTTACTCCTACTACCTCGCAACACTCTCGAATCACTCCCTACCTATCTCTGGCTACCTGCGCTCCGTTGAGGGCATCTCTGGCGCTAGCGCGCTCTATACAGCCGCCTCGCTCGTCCTCCTGTGCTGCCTCGGCGGTTTCCGCTGGTTCGGCTTCCTCGCCATCGTCCTTGACATCGCATTCGTTGGCGCCTTCGCCTACATCGCCTGGGAGACGCGGCACGGGGTCACGAGCTGCACTGGGCAAGTGGTGACGCCCTTCGGCAACGGCGACGCCAACAGCAAGCCCCCTGGCGGCAAGGAAGGCGTCACAGTCCTCCCAGAGCTCGGGTTCGCATGCCGGCTGGAGAAAGTCGCCTTCGCTGTGTCCATTGTCGCGATTGGCTTCTTCCTGCTCAGCGCATTCGCTGAGGTTCTGCTATGGAAGCACCACAAACGCGAGAGCCGATTCGGGCCATCCCCGGCGAACAACTACACGACTGGGTCAGCGGCGGCGAAGTGGAAATTCTGGAAGCTTGGGAATAACAAGACAGAGGCGAATGCAGGACGCGATATGAATCCGCCATATGAGCCACCAGTGTATCCGCTGAGCTCGAAGCCGCCGGGGAATGCGTTTGTGAATGAGGCAAATGTGGGCGGGACAGGAGGCTATGGCTATAGTCGGACGGGGAAAGCGGATTATGCAAAGGAGCAGGGTTTATATGGCCAGCAGGCTTCCGGGGTCGCAGGAACACCAGGACAGTACCATTAAAGGGACGGGTGATCAGGTTACAAATTGAGAGGCGAGAGACGAGAGACGTGGATTTAATTCTAGACGTGTTACGGTAACACTTGTAATACTCAAGTAATAGGACATTATTCTTCCATGTTTACGTGAGCCTTTCTTTTGGTATCTCTTGACAGGTTATGCGTATATCTATACCCTAGACATTGCCACTGGAAGTACTTTTCCTGCCGCAGTTACTAAAGGCCGTTCCGACGGCCGGCCGAGCTTCGACGATTCAGTGCGCATGTCCCACCCCTCTCAAATCGCCACTACGACGACCTGCGACTGTAGTAAGTACTAGTATATTGAAAGTACTTCATGGCGTCAACTGCCAACCTCCCCGAAAGCGCCTATGTTCTTGTAAAGTTCGGCGGTATCTTTGCAACATAGCCGTCGTCGCAACATAGTTTCTAGTATCCTGTTCTGTTTAGAGTAGGATTTGGTTTGGTTACTTTGAACGCTTGTTGAGTCTATACCTAAGTCTTCGACTGACCTGGTGGTGGACGTTTCGGGGAGCCGCTCGTTTTGGCAAGTACCAACTATGTTTACTCATGCGACCCCGTCATCATCAACTCTGGCAACGACGACCTCTCCGTCTTCCACAGCATCGCCTTCACGCTCCAGCCGACTTCGAGGTCTAAGTTATCTGCGAAACTACACCCATAGCCACCTCTACACGCGAGACAGCCCATCCGCATCATCACCTACCACAAGATCTGAATCCCCGTTGACTCGAGCCACCAGCAACCCATCCCCGCCCTCAGCGTCATTTGACCCCGATTTTGAGCCGTTGGCTCCAGCTGTGACTTCCGACAGCCCCTCAACCCAGCTCACAACGACAGCCGAGTCACCTACAACACAAATCTCTCCCGATACAGCCTTTGCAAGAAGTGGTTGGCCCACCACAGTAGGCGGCCAAAGTGTGGCCTCTTCTATACTTCACCGAGAATTGGAAGGTAATCGTGAAGAGACACCCATGGCCCGGACACGCTCTGGCAGCGCCGCAATTCGAGAAGCGGGGTCTGATATTTCACAAATGAACGGCGGCTCAGACCCTCATCTTCACGGCTCCCCGCCTCCGTCAGGATCTTTACATGGTCCGGAGAGCAAACCTACGATACGATTTTCTCAGCACCAGGATGCTCGCGCCCCAAGGCCGTCGTTGATATTCAGCCCCATGGGCCGCACACTACCAACGGGAAAGGAAATTATACGTGTAGGACGGTACTCTGAGCGAGAAACACAACCCAACCAGCCTGCGAATCTGTCGACTGCTGCACCTGTTGGTTTTAAGTCCAAGGTAGTCAGCCGGAGGCACTGCGAGTTCTGGGCGCAAGATGGGGAGTGGTTTATCAAGGACGTGAAAAGCTCGTCTGGAACATTCCTGAACCATGTTAGGTTGAGCTCTCCAGGCACGGAGAGTAAGCCATTCCCGGTAAAAAACGGGGACATTGTCCAGTTAGGGATCGATTTTAAGGGCGGCGAGGAAATGATATTCCGATGTGTGAAGATTCGCATTGAAGTTAATAGGGCATGGCAGACCGGAATCAATAGTTTCAAGTTTGTCACGCAAATGGCTGAACAAAGGAGTACAGCTAACATATAAACAGTGTTGCATCCCACCAACGCCTACGAAACATGGCGAAGCAGATACAGTCCACGACTGGAACGTCCTCCCAGGACTGTTCTATCTGCCTGGGCGCAGTTGCTGTAAGTTTCTGTCTCAACTTATATCTACCCGCTTTCTAACTCTTACTCTAGCCCTGCCAATCTCTCTTTGTTGCGCCATGCTCGCATACATGGCACTACAAATGCGTGCGGCGAATAATCAATGGCCCTCATTGGCCTCACTTTGTGTGCCCCAACTGTCGAGCAGTTGCTGACCTCGACGCGGACGTGGACGAACCAACAGAAGGCGAGTGGGAGGAGCTCAAACCATCAGATCTTGAGGGGAATGCCGCACCTCAAGCTTCCTCGGGAGAGGAACAAGAACCTCAGCCAATTTCTCCACCAGACATCCCGGAACCTCGAAGTTTGAGTCAAGTACCGACGACCCAGGTTGAGCCAGTTTCGAATGGTTCTCAGGGTGGTTATTCATCGGAAGAACTCATGGCCAATCTTGATATCAACGACCGGGGCAGAGGGAGCGAATCTAGAAGCGAACAGAGCGGATTGAGCGCCCCGATTGATATTGCGAGATCGAGACGGTCGGCTTCAAAGCGTCGCAGCGATGACGACAGTGGAGATCGACGAACGCCAAGCCCAGGACATAGAAGTCCAGATGTTCTGTCGGGGGTTGACGGACCCATGACTCCTCGAAATGATGCGGGACCTTTTATTTTTGACGGGAGTGGTGGACACAGAGTTGCAGCGCAGACAGCTACACCCAACATGGGCGCTGTCGTGGAGTCGGTGACACCCCCATCGCCATAGCTACCACAATAATAGTCCGCCATACAGGACTACAGGAAACTATCCTACAGTATACTGCACAATACAGGAGCAGATACTGTGAAACATTACAACACGCTTGATGACAACCATTACGTTCAATACAATCATGCGGTATAGAAGCATTACAATGCCGTTGGAGGCTATGTGGGAGGACTTTTGAACCGTACGAAACGCAGCGAACATAATATCATTTGCAGGGATCGGTATAGGCGTTTCAGGTACATGGCTGGGACGGACAGGCGGAGCATCTGCAGGGCCAATAGTTCTGTTTAATTTCATGTTTTAAGGGGCGGTATGATGGGCTGGAGTTACATTTTGCATAGCGCTAAATACCAAGAACTGTCGAGTTTGAACCTCGTATAAGTCGCCTGGCCGCTTCACGCTGCAAAAGGAATTGATTTATGATATTTTGACTGGGACAGACATGAGCCATCTGGAAAACCTTTAACTGAAATATATTTACCACATTTTAACCTGTGAATGTCTTGTGCCTGATTTTGCCAGGGGAAACGCAGCTTATGATATCATAATGCGCACGTGACTTCTATTTCTTCGACCGGCAAACTCCGTTCCGCGATCCATGATAATTATTTGGGCCACGAGAAGGCCATTTTCGAAAGTCAAGCATCAAGTATGATCAAAACACCGTCATCTCGAGCGGTTAGCCGACTCTTGCCATTATGTGCAAAGGCACCGACCCCCGCGACGAGTTCAATAGCACGGCGGAGCCTTGCCACGGTCGTTGAGTCAATTCAAAAGGTGAGAGACCCTTTCCCCGGATCTCCGTTGCGCCCGACAACTTGCAGACGCTGACAGCCAGAAGGACCCTGCGGAATTAGATGAGATTACGACCCTGCCGAATGGAGTCCGCGTTGCTACAGAGGCTTTGCCGGGCCACTTTTCGGGCATCGGAGTTTACATCGATGCCGGTTCTCGGTACGAGAATGAGCACCTGAGAGGCGTAAGCCATATTATGGATAGATTGGCCTTCAAGTCCACGACGAAGCGCACCAGTGACGAAATGTTGGAAGCTTTGGAGTCTCTGGGTGGAAATATCCAGTGTGCGTCATCGCGCGAATCGCTCATGTACCAGTCCGCCACCTTCAACTCTGCTGTGCCCACAACCGTTGCGCTACTTGCGGAGACGATTCGGAATCCTTTAATAACGGAAGAGGAGGTGCAGCAGCAACTCGAGACGGCGTCTTACGAAATTGGCGAGATTTGGTCCAAGCCGGAGCTGATCCTCCCCGAGCTTGTTCATATGGCGGCATACAAAGACAACACCTTGGGCAACCCCCTGTTGTGCCCCAAGGAAAGGCTTGACAAGATCGATAAAAGTGTTATCGAGGCATACCGCAAAGCCTTCTTCAAGCCGGAAAGAATAGTTGTTGCCTTCGCAGGTGTCGAGCACAAGGAAGCAGTGAGGCTGACGGAGCAATACTTTGGGGATATGAAGAGCGAGGATACCCCGGAACTGTCCAGGACAGGCTCGGAAACGTCGCTCGACTCCGCATCGGAATCGAGCTCCACATCGAGTTCCGAATCTGCGTCAGCACCGCCGTCTCCAGTTCAACAGTCTTCGAACCTCCTTTCGAGACTGCCGTTCTTGAAGAACCTCTCAACTTCCGCCTCAAACCAAGCCTCTGTTCTCCCAAACCTGTCATTACCCCCTTCGCCAGAACAGATCCTCGCACCTTCACATTATTCCGGAGGATTCGTCGCACTCCCCGTGCTCCCAGCACCGATCAACCCCTCATTGCCTCCACTCACCCACATCCACCTTGCCTTTGAGGCCCTCCCCATCTCATCCGATGATATCTACGCCCTCGCAACTCTCCAGACTCTTCTAGGTGGCGGCGGCTCCTTCTCAGCCGGTGGGCCAGGAAAGGGTATGTACTCCCGCCTGTACACCAACGTCCTGAACCAGCACGGCTGGGTTGAGTCCTGTGTCGCTTTCAACCACTCCTACACCGACTCCGGCCTCTTCGGCATCACCTCCAGCTGCACTCCCAGCAAGGTAGTCCAGATGCTCGACGTGATGTGCCGCGAACTACAGGCCCTGACGCTCGAGAATGGCTTCAGCGCCCTGCAGATGGTCGAGGTGAACCGCGCCAAGAACCAGCTGCGCTCGAGTCTGCTCATGAACCTTGAGTCGCGGATGGTGGAGCTCGAGGATCTGGGACGCCAGGTGCAGGTGCACGGCAGCAAGGTCGGCGTGAAGGAGATGTGCAACAAGATCGATCAGCTCACTGTGCAGGATCTACGCAGAGTCGCGAGAGATGTTCTCCAGGGCTTGGTGAAGAATCCTGGCCAGGGGAGCGGGGCACCGACGGTGGTTCTGCAGGAGGGTGAGGAGGGTAATGGGGTTAAGAGGAAGCAGCTTGCTTGGGCTGAGATCCAGGATCGGATCTCCAGGTGGAAGTTGGGACGTAGATAGGGGTTTGTTGAAGGATGTGTAAGATAATGTACCATACCCAACTTAGGGATTGCATAGTGTGATATAGAAAGATATGTCTAATCATTACAACGTTTGAAGTATTAGTCCTTTCCGGTGAGATGTAAAACTCTCTTGCAAGCCCGTTTCCTACCCCTTCGAAATGACCAATCCAACGCCAACTGCCAACTGCCAACTACCCTAAAACCTCCTAAATGGAAAGACTCGAAAAATATTAAGCTGAGTGCTGGAGGCGGGCGAGAAACAGTGAGTAGTGGATGGCCGGTGATTCTAGCAATCAAAGTTGGTAAATTACTCATGCGATCGCCACCGCAACCCCTAGCTCCTTCTCAATATCCTTCAGTAGATCTTCGATTGGAGTCGCGTATGTAGCAATATTCTCCGTGCTGCCCTCTATTGCATTCCAGCCGTGAATCATGCCGACGGCCCTCCCACTGAAATCGAGTATAATGGAACCCGAGTCCCCCATTGTCGAAAACTGCGCCGATCCACGAGCATCTGGGATAAATATTTCCGTGGAGATAATTCCCCTTGTCCTCTGACAGTCCGATCTAATCCCAGCTATCTCGGCGATTGTCCATCCAGTCGTACGGCCGCACTTTACGACTCTCATGACCGGATAGTAATCGTGGTCCCCATCTTCATCTATAATAGGACGAACAGGCGGATTTTGGATCTCCGATGTGGGAACTATGTCCGCAATCGGGCAACGGAATTTCTTAGTCTGGATGCGATCCTCCTCGCGCAGATCTTCCTGCATAAACTTGTATAATTTCCTGAACTCTGGTTTCTGCATCATCTTGTTCGGTGGACATGGGAGCTAATAGGATATAGTTAGCAGTGTATATCATATAAGCACATGTACTTGCCTTGTTGAATACCCCTAGACTAACGTCACATCCGTCAAGGCGTCTAGGATCAAGCTTGATAATCGCCCAATCACGAATTCCTCCAGCCGAACTCAAATTATCGGCTGATGCGGCATAGACGGATCCTACCGTGCTGTCGAAGGCTCTCATCGCCTTTAACTTGGCGCGAAACTCCTCTGTATCTTTAACATGTTGGTTTATCTGGGCGGGTTTCTTCAGACCTCCCTCGCAGGCAAATTCTTCTTCCGCATAATTGAGTCTAGCCTCAATATCATCAATCTCCTCTTGGCGGTCTGCGGACGACGGCGCGTCAACTCCGAAATGCTCCTCAGTGTATATGAATGCAGACTTGGGGCCCCCTATAATTTATTAGAATAATAATAATAGAAGAGAGCTTGCCTACCTGGCGGTGGTCTAGTTGGTGGGAATACGACACGGCGACACGTCAATCCATATGGGACGGGATCTTCCCCAACTCTCAAATATAATCCCAGTGTCCCTGACGAGCACCTCATTGTTATGCCGTCTCCATATGTCACTCCGATGGAAGTCCCAATACAGGGCACTTGATCGAACAGCTGCTCTCTGATACCGTCTTCTCTAGCAAGGGGGGCATAAGTCCCCTCTTTGATTTCGACGTGGACATCGGTAAGGCCACATCTAATGATTATCAGCATGAATGATAATTATAACTGTTGTATATCTTACTTGTCTAGAAGTTCTTGGCACCGCCTCACAAGACGCATGCCCATGGTGTGGCCGACCTTTGCATCCTTTGGGCAAGTAACCAAAATGGCAATTTCATTGTCGTCCTGGTAGATGTTTCTACCAATCCTCACAATGTCGATACATCTCCAGTCTACTTCTTGTAAAATCTCCCGTATTCTCATTCTAAGACTATTATTATAGGTAGATGTAATAGAATGGGAGCCGGGCTTGACAGTCGACATCCTCTTTTTCATATTCTCCTTTGGTAGTTCCCATCCGCCAGTCAGCTCGAACTCGATCAGGAACGGATCTGTACTGCTTCTTGCAATCAGGCGCGGAGTTGAAGCAATGGACGTTGTTAGTCCATAGTAATAAAATCTAGCTTCTTCACTGCTAATGGCATGGTCGCCTCGTGGAGAGGTTGCTGTGGTTAAATCACTCAACCTCCCAGATATCCCAGATTCGTCGGACTTTTTCTCGTCGCGCTGCTCGCGTCTATCTACTGGCTTGGACATAGTGGTGCTTCGCGAACAAGTTAGATGGTATAAGTAAAGAGAATTATGCCTAGGTTAAAAGGTATAAGTGAAGAGAGTTTATGACGTTTGTAACTGTAAAAAGCAGGTAGTCTAGAGTTATCATACGATCCTGAATGGGAGCATTTAAGGTTTCATACTAAATTACGGGGTAGCGCAGGTTGCTGATGCTAGGTGTTAGCAGCCCTATCACGCGATATGAGAGATTGCGAGAAACCCGTCGGATTATTATACTCGTTTTCTCATTTTAGGGCGGTATTTATACGCCTAATTGTAATAGCACCTGATTTAATAACTAATACCTTTCTGTAGTTCAACAGAACATCACAACTACTAAACTTTACTCCTAACCGTCCTTATAACCGTCCTTACAATCTCGACAAATCGACGAACCCCTTTTACCGCTGCTCAATCGGCCACAGCAGGTGGCTGTATGTGGTATATATATCGATCTACGGGAAGAACTGTCACATACGACCATAGACTCAAGAAAATCTGCAAATAGCTGGTGGGGGATCATCGAGACCGTTGGGTGGTGACGGGTCATCGATACCATCGGGTGGTGAGAGATCATTAGTACAATTGGATGATGAGGGATGAGGGATGATTACGCAAGGCACTGATTTATACCGTGGCGTGTAGTATTAATAAAACACCAACCCCGGTGGCGGCGAGTAGAACGTATACCAGTCCTGGGGCATCTGCCCGATCGCATCGTAAAAATCCGGCCCAACCATGTGTGCATCATCCATCCCTCATCATCATCTGCCTCGTCCATAGGTCGTTTGTTGAAACCTGGAATTGTATAAGGGATGAAGGACTATTAAGTTGGCACCATAGCACGCTTAGCGCTAAGTAGAACTGACGTTAGCAGTCGGTTCGGGCTTGGAACACATCTTGTGTGCTTGGCTGGGGATGGAGAGGAATATGCCCTGGATCTGGGCGCTTCCTAGAAACCCTGCTCACCTTGCTTGGCATGCCACCTACTCACGCTGCTCACCCGTAGACGCCCATGTAATGTCAGTCATAATGATACCTAACGCAACTACCGTGCGTTCCTAACCATCCTCACTACTACTCTACAACAGTTACGGTGAAGTTGATATGACAAAAAAGGCTCTGTATTGCCGATCTTTTACTAAGACTTAGCCTTACAGCGCCCTATAGATAGATGTCTAAAGTGAACACATTGTCGCACTCAAAACTGAACCCCCTCCGGCCTACCTACTCCCCGCCCTCCTACGTCGAGTTAGCGGGTTCGTGCTACTATGGGCCTAGCGGTTCCCAGTGCCGGAGGGCTGTGTCGTTTTGCCGGTAGGGGAACTCAATAGGGCCCTAGCTATGCACACTGTCTTTAACTACGACGTACGAGGTCTCGTAGGCGCGTGCAGCAGCTAGTCGAGTTTGTCCTTCTCGAAGACGAAGAGTTTACAGGACCATGTTACGTTAACCGTAAATGGCGATGTCCGGGTTAGTAGGCCTTGCTAAAGATAAGCAAGTTGTGCCCGCTGTCGGACGAGGAAAGGGCTGAAACGATGCGGCTTAAACTTCCGGACTTGTATCATGCCGCTGACGCGTTTTAGATTCTTATATGAATAAATACGCGTTCAAAATTGAGGAGTTTCTATTCTTAAAATGCACTATGTAGAGAGCATCCTGCCCGCCTCGAGGTTTTTACTATTGGTAGGGCGAGGTTATATTTTAGGAGAAAACAATTCATTTCATTATTATTTAACAAGGTAACTTTTATCTCCCTTTACCCGACAACTGAAGTACTATCATCTAGAGGTATTCCCATGAACATCCGATGGACCGCCCTCAACTCCTCTATCCTCTCCTTCGCTATCTGCGCCTTTTTTAATAGCATTCTCTAGCGTCACTGCCTTATATCCCATAAAATACATATACACTCCTGCTCATCCAACCCAACCACCCCCCTATTCTCATATATTGCCATACATCAGCTATAGCAATGAAAAATTTCTTGTCATCAGTCATGATCGTCATCTCCGTCAATAGCGTAACATATCAGCTCTCAACCAGCCCACTCCCTAACCACAACTTCTCCGTACTCACCTCACTTGCCCTCCTCATCTTCTCTTCACCTCAGCTACCCCAACCCCTCTAACGTCCCCATCCTCGCTCCTCATCTTCATCACTCCTTCGTCTCCTAGTGAGAACTCCGTTCTGTCGTCTCTGCGACTTAGGCCTCTCTTCCCCCCCTCTATCCTTGACGTTCCAATCCACAACAGACCTTGCCTTCTTCGACACAGAGAGATACACCGGAAACACCAGCGCGATGCCAAGCAAAAGAATTATGACCCAAAACGATCCCCTCAAACTCCATTTTCTCATTGCACCAAATATAATCCACGGGCCCACCGCCCCTAAACTAATCGAGGCCGTCAGCATTGCCGCCGCTAACCTCGTATTCTTCCCCATTCCCCTTAACGTTATCGAATAGACAAGGGGGAAAACGGGTGCTAAAAAGAAGAACACCATCATTCCGAGCCCAGCGACCAAGTTTGGGTCTTTAGCTGCCCTGCCCTCTGGGAGAGCAACAAAGGCGATGGTGAATGATAGGGCACCCGCAAGGGAGAGTAGAAGGATGAGCCGCGGCCACATCACAAAACAGAGGGCTCCACCTATGACTCGCGAGAAGAACTTCAAGCTGTAGGCCAGGAGGAGGTAGTTTCTAGGTGACAGATTAAGGCCGTCGATCTTGTGTTCTGCGGGCGGCGGGGCGAGTACGTAGATGTACCAGGTATCAAAAGCTACTTGTGAGAGAATGTAGATAGATTGTACCATAAAACCAAGGGCAAGGGTCAGAAACATGACTCTAATGCCACCTATGTGCGTCAACGAGATCGTCTTAACCATCCTATTCATTGGCAGGAGGTCTGGCTGGAGCTCTTCTTGCAGATCGTCGTCGCTTGCCTCGGGGAGCGGCATGTAGTGGTAGAAGAGCGCGATGACGATGGTGAAGAGCGCGATGGTAAAGTAGGTCCACTGTACGTGGATTAAGTTCCTCTTCGTTTGAATGAGTGGGGCGAAGGCTTCGTCGGCGATTAGCTCACTGACTGCTGCCCCGAGGGCTTGCATGGCCTGCGCAAAAAGAAGCCGCATTTCGCCATACTGTGGAGGCCCGCAGAGAGTGATAAAAGAATTCGCGGCCATTTCGAGGGAGGACAGGCCGATGGCAGCAACGACATTTGAGACGAGGAAGCCTGGCAAGGAGATGAAGGATGCGGAGGGCCAAAGCATAAGGGTTCCAATGCCATAGATGCAGAGGCTAACAATGAAAATTATTTTGAATCCTCCTTCCTTTAGAGCGTACCATCCGACGGTGAATGGGCCTATAATATAGCCGCCGTAAAAAGCTGTATTTAGGGCTAAAGATTGTTTAAAAGTTAACTGTGCGATGGTCGAGATTTGAATGTTTAGAGCGTTAAGCAGCCCGTTAGAGAACCCCCACAAGAAGAATAGGATAGTGACCACGCTGCAATATTTCCACGAGTCACTAACAGACATCCTTAGCATGCATTTTGGGGGTTGAAGGTTGACGAAGCCAAAGTAGACGGCGGTTCCGGCCAAGGCTTCGTCGGCGATTAGCTCAGACTGCTGCCCCGACGGCTTGCATGGCCTGCGCAAAAAGAAGCCGCATTTCGACATACTGTGGAGGCCCGCAGATAGTGATGGTAGACGGCGGTGCCGGTTGGTTGGACGGGAAGCAACGTCTGTTTTCGAGCGGCGATATTGTTCTCTGTAAGAAACTCCAACTGGATATCCGAATCACGAGCGTCCGGGTGGATCGGTCTGTCCTCGGTGGGCGCCGTGACACCCCAACTTCCATTTGTGGTAACTTGAACATCTAAAGTCTGATTCTCAGGCCACGACTTCGACTTCGGCTTCGACAACCCATCACTGCTGTGACTTCCGACCTGCTCAATAAGCCATGGCACCACCCTTTTCACCAACGGCCTCAACGTCGGGATGCAAGCACAGATAATCCCAACATTAATTTCCACAGCTGACCACATTAGTGCAGGCGACACGAGATATGCAAAGTCTGTAGTGTCTTCGAGGGAATCCGTCATTGTTGGCACAGGGCCCCCAGCAGTGATGATCAATATGGTATTTTGCAGAACATCAATCCGAATCACATCGACAATCATTACGAATATCCCTAGTGCGAATGTAAAAACTAGAATAACCTTTTGCTTCCGAGGCAGCTGCATTCCAGTGAGGATGGGTATAGGAAGTATTAGAATCACAATGTCAGTTGCGACGTTTGTGGGCGAGGCGGCAAAGTAAAGAGTGACGAGCCGTATGCACTTTTGCGTTGAGCTGTTGCTGAAAGTCTTGGTGATCGGATCACACACGAAGATATTGAAGAATGTCAAAATCGTGCCGGCTATGTTAACCACCGCAATCGTTAAATATGTGGCTAGCCGGAAATATTTCATATTCTTTGATAGGCATAGATAGAATATTAATATGCTTGTCTTCGTCGCCATAAGCGCGGGGTTCTATGAGTTGTTAGTTACAACTCTCATTATCACTACATGCAGCTTCCTCCGTTCATCCTCCTCATAGGAGACCACCACAGAATACGCACATAAAGTACGGAAAACGTATACTCGCACTTCCTCAAATCGTCTAGCGACTGGGGTGGAATATCCACATCATGCCTGCCCAAGCCTTTCGCAACACCGATGGTAATCGAAAGGGTCACACCGAGCGCCAAGGTCCAGCCAACGACAATCATCAAGTCATCCCATGTCGATCTCTTTGCAATGCCGAGGCGCGTAACCAGCCGGGCCACGACGAACAGCGTCGCAATACCTAGCGTGGTCAGCGCCACTAGCTCAACCGCTGGGCCACGGTTTGGAAACTTAGCGGGGGGAAGCATCTTCGCATCACGACCCAAGCATCGCGTCTGCCAAGTCGATGTCTCGTCTTTGGAAAGCTTGATCTGTCACCTGCATGCGTGTGTGTATCTGTTACCACCATGTCGGGTCTGTACCTGTATATATATCGAACCGGTCTTGATGACATCACAACATTTCTCTGGTGGTTTTGAAAACCCCGCGTTTCCAGGTCAAGCCACGCGTAATGCTTACTTTCGCCCCTCGCACTATTCGCAAGCAGACTAGCCTCTCACCGTTCCATGGTGCCTCTAGAGGTGTGCCGCTGGTGTTCCGCTGGTGTGCCGTGGTATAACACGATTTGGTTGCTGCTTCAACCACCGTCCATTGCCTGTTCCTAGTGTAATATATGGCCCAACATGTGAGTAACTGGCACCGTCCGCTCTGCCATACACCGCTCTGCCATACACAAGCTTGAGATCGGTGGATTAGTAGTTGGGTGGGTGACCACCAGCGAATACCCACTGTTGTATGTTTTTGATGTTTTTTTTTTGTCCCTCCCTTCCATTTTTGAGGCAAAGAAACAGTGAGGGGGTGCCGGGAGGTCGGTATCTGTTGACTTTGCCATCAGCCTTTCCCAATCTGGATGAGGAAAGAGGCAGATATTAGTTTTGGATATTTCACGCCTCAGCGTACGGGCATATATCCTGGGTCTTACTGTTTAAGTATTATTCAAGTGTTTTATTGCAGTGGTATGTATATAACTACTCATAGTGATTTTCTATGAGGGTATGTAGATACACCGCGAAACAGCCTTCCGAATTCCTGATGAGAAGCATGCCGCAAATGGGCGCTTCTGTATTTGCAGCGTGATTATCGTACACTCCTCAGTCGGTGTATGGTGGACAGCCTGTGTCGCAGCCTATGAGCTGGGCCCTTTCCTTGCAACTGGCCATAGCATAGCCGCCCTCGATTCACCTCGCCTGCGGCCTTATAGCAGAAAATCAACTCTCTCGTGATGCCCACTCTTGAATCAACCGTAGAAATAACGTAACCCGCCACACCCCCCTCAAATCCCCTCACTCATAGCAAACCCCCCCAACTCTTCATCCAACCACCTCCCCACCTCCTCCACCCGCTTCCTCAACACCGCCAACTCCCTTCCCCCTCTCCTCCCTACAGTAGCTACACTCCCCGCGTCGCTCACGGCACTACTCGCCACGCCTTCCAACGGCGACCCCGGCGCCAGGAAATGCTGAGCCTGGTAATTCGGCCGCACCCCACGCTGCGACCCAGTCGGCGTACCGGTATGCGCCGGTGTCTCGCTCTCAGCAGGCGGAGAGCTGAGGCCGCAGACCAGCAGGCCGCAGCTGAGGAGGCGGATGACAAGCGTTCCAGCGGAGAGATGGACAGCTACGCTCGCGATGGCAGGGGGCTTCTCGCTTGTCTCGTCATCGGTGGCGTCTGACTTTTCGGGGGTTACTGATGTGCCGGGGAGTGCGTCGGGGAGGGCGGAGGGATTGGATGCGTAAAGGGCCCAGATTTGGAGGGCGAGGGTTGCGCGCGCACGTAGGACGGAGGAGGGGAGCGCAGAGGCGGCAGATAGGATGTGCCCTGTGGGCGTGAGGAGGAGGAGGGTTGAGACCGGGGGCGAGAGGGAGGAGGAGAGGAGGGTCGTGAGCGGTTTGGTGAGGAGCATTGCGTGGGTGGTGTTCTTGGTGGTATGTAGCGCCGAAGTGTTTTGGGTCTGGACACAGAAGCTTGGTTAGAAGTAGCACTGCATGGGGTGATGGTGCTGCGTACTATGGCGCTGAGAGGTGCGTCAGGGTATCGCGATGGTGGTGACTCGGCATGTGGAAGTCATAAGGCGGATTTGATGTCTCACGCTGTTGAGCAATGAGTTCCCAAGGCAGATTTGGTCGAGGCTCACGATAACGAAGTTGCGACCGAGCGGCCTGCCGATAAGCGATTGGGAATATTTTGGATTATTCCACCGGCTTTAGCTCAATAAGAACCAATCTAGACATTATTATGTATATTTGACGTTGGATAGAATTGAAGCTGATGATATTTGACTTCTATATTAGCTTCTATACGCATATACCTTGTTCATGAATGGCTGAGTTGGCGTATGGATAAGCGCCTGGGATTCGTGGTAGTACGTACTGTAATCCAAGCACGCACTGTTGCCCGCCCCACAACAGCAACTTGAGCCGGCGCGGGGTTGTGGTCAGACGTCATTTTGAGAGCTGATCTGTAAGCTCGAACACCACCTGCCCCTTCTGCTTCAAAACTTTTTGGGTTTTTAATTATCTATTTGCTATTCTCTCTCTGCTCCTTCTACACGTATGCTCCTTTTGCGGACCCTGCAAAGGACTTTCAGGTTTCCAATCACGAGATTCCGCGTCGTTAGCTCAGGTAGGTTACCCCCACCTTGAGTGCGAACGAATGTATTCAGGGTCCTAAAATCTACGCAAGATAGCAGGTCACTCGCAACTATGGCGTCCAAAACGGAATCTTACAAGTTCAATCACACGATGCACGCTCTCTCCATCCCTTGCGTCCCGCAGCACTAACAATCCCCAGGATTCGAGTGAAGGACCCCAAAGTGTCCTGTAAGGGATTTCCCCCCCACCACTCTCAAACCTCCCCTCACTAACTGCCGTCACAGCCAAATTCTACGAATTCCTCGGTATGAAATTAATCCAGAAGATTGAGCAGCCTCAATCCAAATTCGACCTCTACTTCTTCGGCTACGACAGCCCCAAGGCCAGCAGCCACGGAAAATCGTGGTCTGACCGCGAGGGCCTCGTGGAACTAACACACAACTACGGCACCGAGAATGATCCCAACTATAAGGTCAATAATGGCAACGAGGAGCCGCACCGTGGCTTTGGCCACCTGTGTATCAGCGTCGACAACCTTCAGGCAGCGTGCCAACGCCTCGAAGACGGTGGATACACGTTCCAGAAGAAGCTGTCCGAGGGCCGCATGAAGTACATTGCCTTCGTACGCGACCCAGACGGATACTGGATTGAGATTATCGGCCAGAAACCCCTTGAGGAGACGGAAGGTATCACTACCACGGACGTCGAGACGTACGTCATGAGCCACAGCATGATCCGCGTGAAGTCGTCTTCGAGCTCGCTGCTTTTCTACCAGGAGATCCTCGGCATGTCGTTGCTACGCACCGTCGAGATGCCGGAAGCCAAGTTCAACGTGTATTTCCTCGGCTACCCCAACAGTACTCCACAGGCACATCGCGAGGGCCTGCTTGAGTTGACTTGGAATTACGGCACGGAGGCCGATGAGTCCTTCAGCTACCATAATGGGAATGCGGAGCCGCAGGGATTCGGACACATCTGCGTCTCTGTTGATGATCTCGATGCGGCGTGTGCACGATTTGACGAGGTGGGCGCAAAGTGGAAGAAAAGGCTCACAGAGGGCAAGATGAAGAATGTGGCCTTCCTCTTAGACCCAGACGGATACTGGGTGGAGGTGATCCAGAATGAGAAGTTGAAGGAACGGGCGAAGTGGTAAGCACATATTGGGGGTTCGAAAGGCCCCATGGGCAAGATGGGAGTTGGAGGCGGAGATAACGATGGCATGAGAGTACTGTGATGATATTTACAATAGTCTAAAAGCCTCTTATATGACTGTGCTGTTCTTTGTAACGCCATCCATGTGTTTACCTAACTCTTACCTCGTAATAACTCCCCACATTTCATAGCCTGCCCCCCTCTCATAAAACGCCTCGCTATGCTAAAACCGAACATCATTTCCAACATTTTCCCCTCCCAGTTCCTGACATGAAATCGCAATTTCTATTCTTTTCTCGCCGCGGGGACATTCGCAATCCTCATCTTCTCCACCGCATCCGCCATCCTCGATAACCTCTCCATCTCGAACTTCTCGCTCTCCTTCGACTGCTGCGGCGTTGACTGCGCCACCACATCCTCGCCGCCAACCGGCCCAACTTGATCCACCCCCTTCGACCTCACCATCTCCACATCCTGCTTCTGGTTCTTCAGCGGACTCAGCTCGCGCACAAAGTCCTGCGCCTCCATGCACCCTTCCATCACCCACTTGATACACAGCGTAGCACGCTCTTTCAGGTACTCGTTGTGCCCATCGTACACGCAGCAGTTCAGCAGCGCCATGATTCCGCCGTACTTGAGGATCTGCTTCTGGACAACAGGGTTCCCGGGCCCGGAGCGTCCGTTGGAAGGCGCCACGAGAGACGTTAGGATTATGAGGATTTGCACTTTGATGCCGCGCCATGGGAACTTGTGGGGGGTGTCGTGAAGAGGTGGTGGGCCAGGCTGCACGTTCTGCGAGTCGAGGGGAGCCTGGGGTTGAGAGGGGTCATAGTTCTTGTCGCCCTCGGCGCTGCTTGCGTCTCCGTTGTTCGCACGCGCTGCAGGTGGGGTATTGCGTCTCGGCTCGGTGAGCGGCTTCCGAGCTACGCCGGCTTCGAGTGCGTTGAGCAGAGCAATAAGTTCATATGTCGTTTCCCACTCGATAAGCAGGGGTCGCATCTCAGGGATATCGGCGATGACATAGATGAAGTCCAGGTACTGTGCCAATCCGTCCTTGGAGCGCTCCATATCCCAGAGGTCAACTGGGAAGTCTTGAGGATGCGAGCGGTTTCCGCGAATCTGTGCCTGAGCATAGATGAGAGCGATGCAGTCAGGGACGACACGGCAACGGAAGTAGTTATAGAGGAAGTGGATGAGTTTGGCGTCACGGTTAAAATCTTTGACATCAGAGTAGATGGTGGTGTTTTTGCGGGCGCGGAACATGTAGTTGATCAGGCGAAGGAGGATCGTCTGTGCTGGAGATACGATATCTTTCAGTATCCGAAGAGAGTTCCAGGCGTACGGCAGCAGAGCGTTGTGATGGAAGGACTCTATGATCTGAGCTGTGATTTGGAAGATAAACTGCGATTCGGCCTGCTCCCATACAGCAATAAGAACAAGCATCTCTCGGAGAAGGTTCTTGCCACAGTCCAGCGCCAAGAACATCTTGCATCTGGTCTTTTGCAGGTTCTCTCCAGATTTTGTCAGACCAGAACCCATAGCATCGACGATGCATGCTTTGACAGTCATGTGTAGGGCCTCGATCTGTTTCGTGTCAAGAATGTTTGGTATTTCAGTCAGTAAACCGCGCAACGACCCTTCAACATAGGAGTCATCATCGTCTTCCTCCTCCTCTTCTTCTCCTTCCACATGCCCATCATCGGCGTGTGTAGAATACCCATCTCCTTCTTCGTGGTGGACTTCATCTTCCGGTTCCTCTTCGTATGCCTCCCTATGATCGAATTCTAAATCTTCGTCTTGCTCGACCCTCGGGATATAGCGAGTCATCGCATTGTCTTTGCATGATTGTGCACGAGCTATCGCTCCCTCGACTGTCTCCATCGGTACCACCCAGTTGTCGTAGTTGGCGTCTCGAACTCGCTTCCACCAAACATCAATCTCGTGAGAGACTCTGCCATACATACGGTCCTGCTCCGCTTTTGTTGGTGCTTGCTCCGACCAGACTGGCACCGTCGTAGGCTGCTGCGACAACTCGCTATTGACAGAGGCTATTTCTGCTTTTGAATCGTCGCCCCAGAAATCAGGTGGGAGTGGCCCGCCATTATGACCTAAAGGCACATCCTCCGTATACTTTGCCAGTAGAACTTGCGCTGCAGGCGACTTTTGCGAATTCCTCTTAAGCCAGTTCTTAACTTCTTCGTAAACAACATCGACGCGGAGGCCGTCGTTGGGCAATCCATGTATAGCATCATTGTGAAGGTCGTTATCAAACAGCATATCAAACCAGAACACCATCTTCAGTCGATCATTGCCCATCGTCATATTATGCAGAAATTGCAAACAGGTCACAAGTAGCTTCTTGTAAAGTTCCGTGATCTCGTTCAGCTTGCCCCGCGTATGGTTGTCCACGTTCTCTCCGTCATAGCCTTTGCTCGTAACATTGACGCCAAGTACGATGAGTTTCGTGATCTGCTTGTCTAGCTGCACAGTAGAACATATATCCTGCGCTACCTCCTTTATGGCCAGCATATTCCTCGCGATCACAAGAAGGTTGTTGAGCAAGGTCAGGTCCTCTAGCAACGTCGCATGGTTCTCCGCGATGAGTGTGCTACTTTCGGGTATATCAACATTTCGTGGTGCCGTCTCTGAATATGTTTCTTGTAATGATCTTGCCCCAAGCCTCGGTATCGCTGCGTAAAACACAAGTTGCAACCTCATCCAGATATCCACGTTTTTGGCAAGCACTTCCCTGGATTCCACGCATTAGCTACAGCCCTGGCCCAAACATAATAACACATAGAACCATACCTAATCTCAGAAACATTAAGAGTTTTCTCCATAGTCCTCTTGATTGTCGCCAGTGTCATATTCACCGTCTTTCGCCCAATTGGTGGTTTCCTCGTAAAGTGGCATTCTGTCATGATCAGTGCGGCTTGAAAATTCCGTTCTTCAATAGACTGCGAGTTAAAACCCTCGGTCCCGTCGATCCGGGTGACCATATTGAAGGACGCCATTTGGTATCCGTTTCCCATGAACTGTTGTGTATGAGGCGGGGTGACGAGGCTGAAAGGCTCTTTCTCGTCCGGGCCAGTTGGCCGCGGGTTTCTACTATAGAACGAATAATGCGCTGGCTTCTTGGGTTCGTATACGTGTAACGAAGCGCAATATCTATGTGCAAGTGCAGCGTAAAATGTGAAATAAATGTAGAATTTCAAAATATCAACGCCTCGTCGAGCGAGGTTCGTTGGTGTCCGATTGGTTATCATGGAAAATTATTGATCCGGCCCTAGTTTGAATCATGTGATTCGACATATCTTATTCCAACGTCGAGGGAGTTATAGACATATCTATACGCAACTATTAACGCGCATTTGGTTCTCGTACGACCTAAAGTGCCAAAAAGTGTTATGTTACTAATTATATTACAATATGGAAAATATTAGTGATTTAATTAACAACTCAACACAGTTTTTACGGAGACTTAGATCCCATGAGAAAAGTGACTCGAACATTCGCAGCAGCCAAAACTCAGCACTAGCGGGCGAGAAAAAGAGATTAGACAGGAAACATCAGGCCTGTGATATTTACAATTAACATATTCTTCCCTTCGGTCTCCCTTCGTAATACTGTTCAAACTTACATTCGGAGAACTGGACTGTTGCGATCTTCGACCCGGTGTTCCCATTTGATGCATCCAAGAAATATCTGTCTTTCATTGAGTTCGGATAGCAGTCTTTGCATCATAATCACATCCCAGCTTAACTTTACGGTTATTCTCGCGAGTAATGTTTTCAGCATTGGCTTTCTTGGCCACAGGTCATCTCCCCGGGTCTAACAAATACCTACCTCGGGGGTATTCTGTAAAGGTTCAGTTCTCAAGGTAATATTGTATAAAAGTATCCTATGAAACTATAAAAAAGCAAAATATGGCATTTAATTGTGTCATTAGTGCTATAACTAAGTCGAATATTACCACCAGCTCCCAAGATACTCTGTGACGGCCCGGAGATCTCTGGAACCTCAAGGGTAATATTTTCTAATACAGTTCGTCTAGAACGGAAGTCGAGAATATGCGAGGATAATAGACTAGATGCATGTTTAGTACGAAGTGAAAGGGGTGTTGAAAGTATAGGTAGTTGAAAATTCGATGTTTTTTGTTGAAAGGAAGCCAATGGAGAAAGTATCTATAGCGCCCCCGATAAACAAGAGCTAAATGCACTGCTAAACTGATATGTGCGTATGGCATCTGTTCTGTAGAATATGCCCTGAAGTATGCAGTAGGAGACAGCCTACCTGCTGCTCGAAGAGATAACTGGAGCAATCATGCGTTTTGATCTCGTACTATGTTGCTTTAGATGCATGCAAGGAGACCGATTCAACCATGGTAGTGTCGGTTCTTAGCAGTGCACAAAATTCGATAAAACAGCCTTTCTGGTATGCACAATGAATGCAGTAGTAACACCTTTTGAAAACACCAGATTTGGACGCAGGGAGGGGGGTTGCTCGAAGTAAGGGGCTTGCCCTCTTCTATTTGAAAGGCGTTTGTTCCCCCCTTTAATAAGAAGTGTTACGCGACAAATAATAAGGCCGGACAGGGCCGTCTGTTGTGTGACACCCTGTCATAATCTAGGCCAGTTTTTGGTGCCTAAATGTACATTTATTTGTCCATTAAACCTCCGGGAGCCATTTAGATTGGGGCAATATTGAACGAAGAGCTACTTAATTTCGGCTACATGCATCAACACGTCCCCATCTTTGGTGGTGCTACCACCATGTCTCGGAAGTGAGAATCAGTGCATCCGCTGCAATGTGTACTTTTCAATCACTGTCGTGGTCAAGCTAATTTTTAAAATGATATCTCCGATATCCAGCCGTGAGGCCACATTGGATTAAAGGAGAACTACGTTCTTGAGAAATGCAAGCAGGATTCTAATTTTCATCCTATCTCAAAATGGCCGATTTGGAGTTCAGACCTGCAAATCTGAGAGTAGAGGTACTCGTGCAGCCTGAGAGTTTGAGGACGGATGTCATGTTTGCACCGTGCGATAGGCCATAACGCCCTGTGCTCCGATTAGAGTGTATGTGCAGAGATGTTGCTGTCCATAGCAACTATAGCCACAGACGAGACCTCTCAATTGATGTAAACTGTTTTTATCAAGTTATGAGCCTTTGTCTAAGCCAACCACAAGGATAGGCTAGCAAAGAGTATTAATAGCTTCTGGAACGCCGCACGCGTCAGCATCTTTGGACCTTTGGGTCGTGTAACTTGTTTAAGTTTTATACTGCGGACGCAGTGGAGGTCCTTTACGTATTTGCTTCTGACAATTGAGAAATAAGACAGAAATTAGTGTATCGTCAGTGACAAGCCTACTTTTGTTTTATAGCGGCGAGGGATGTACCGTTGCTAGAAAACGCCACGTTGTCTTCACACGCTATATGGCGTCACGTCAGAAGAGGGGAACAAAGATGTTGTGATAAATCAATCACATTTAGCCACTAAACTAAGGGCATGAATAGAATAAAATCATCTGGTAGTGACTGTGAAGAATCTCAAATCAGAAATAAAAGCAAAAGGAAATGGAAAATATCAGAAGCCCCCGTAGCGGCAGTAAAATCTCTCTTAGCAGAAATAAAACTCTCTCCCCATTGTGAAACCTTTTGAAACGACCATTTGACCCATATCGCTACGCCATCGCAGAGTCTGTATTTCGTTGTCGACAAGTGTCCCTTTGACTGCTCCAGTACTAGATGAGTATACTGCATCCAGAACGATGCAGGCATTGGTGGACGACGCATATGATAGCGAAAAATGACTGAATGATCTTCATTGTGGCTTTTGTTTTGGCGGGAGTTGAAGGGTTTTGACTTTGAGATCAGAATAAAGGAGAGCAAAGATAAATGCGGCAAGGAAAATGTCGGCTAAATAACTGCGTTCGTGTTTGACAAAGTGAGAGAGCCTGACGAGACCCGAAATTAGCTGTAGTTGCCAAAAGGGGGGACAAGTGAAAAAAATCGCACCTAGCACCCAAACGCTCGAGCCACAAGTGCAAATTGGTGTTTGTTCAGTCCCTTATGATTCGTCTCTTTTACGACTGTAAAGCTCCCCTCACGGCCGTGGTTGTTATAAGAACCCCAATTAAGTGACCCATCAATGAAGGCAGAAAATCCTGCGGTGCAAGAGCCAAAGTGATGTGCTTCCTGAAGCTTGCCGCCGAAGGTGCAAATATTTTTGCCGTTGTCTGTAATAGTTCCTTCAATGTCTCTAGTATCCGAGTCATATTTGCCATCAAACGTGAGGCATGCGTGGCTGTTGGTGAAGAGGGAGACAACCGCAAGCGTTTGGAGAAGCTTCATCCTGAACTTCAATTGAGTTAGTTAATTTAAATAAAAAGCAATAAGGACAAAAGGATATTGCGTGTATATGCGATATAAGTAGGTTGTAGATATGTGATTACAAACAGGTGAACATAGATGACTAAGTCTGGACAATGAGAGAAACATTTAAATGCAACACAAATCTAGGGAGGGTGAATTCAAAAGGTCTTACCTAACAGTACATTCGGGCCGAGAGAGTATAGTATTGATTCCTAGGGTTCGTCGAGTGTCTCTCTTTTTCGACGTGGAAATGATGCTCGTTTCCGTGATTGCTGTAAGCGGCAATTTCTAGATCGGTTCGAATGTAGGATGCAAAGCCTTCGATGCAAGAGGCGTATAAAAATTTCTTGCCTTCCTCAACCGTGCCGCTGAACTTGCAAGTATTTTGGCCGTTATCAGTCATAGTTCCGACGATTTTTGAAGTGTCGATGTTGTATGTAGCGTCGAAGACGAGACAAGCATTTGAAAGGCTGATGCCAAAGACAACGATGATTGCGAAAAGTGCTTGGAGGGGCTGCATTTTATGATTGTGATAGTGACTTTGAGTCGAAATCGTAGAAGCAGTAAAAAGACGAGAAGGGTCGAATAATGAATAGAGCCGTGCCGGTGAAAGGATCTGATCTCGGTAGGAAATGTGCTGGCGTCTGTAGAAAAACTAGAAATGAAGACGCCTAACGAGATCGAGCTGTCTTCGAGGTGAAAGCGTGCCGTATTAGCTCGAGAAAATAGGCGGGATGTTATTGTTGCTAACAACCGAAAACTCGAGCTGAAAGAACGTAGTGATAAGTCCTAGGGTTTGGATTATATATCTCTCTGTCGACCTTGAACAAGTGTTGATGGCCGTCGTTGCTATATGCAACGACACTCAAATCTTTTTGAATGTACGACGCAAAAGTTGGAATGCAGTTCGCAAAGTGATTTTCTTGGTCAACCTTGCCACTAAAAGTGCATGTCTGCTTGCCGTTGTCAACAATAGTCCCTTTGATCATATGATTGTCACGATCGTAGATTGCGTGGAAGACGAGGCAGGCATTGGCCAGGGATGCGAAGAGAACGAAAAGCAACAAGGCGAAGTGCATTGTGATACCGAAATGTGTTTTGATGTTTTTTTTGGGTATTTTGAGTATTGGGTGTTTGAGTGTTTAAGTATTGGTTGTTCGAAACGAAGCAAGGCGATATGAAAGTGTTAGGTGTTTGAAACGGAGCAAGGCGATATAAGAGTGCTGGGTGTTTGAAACGAATCAAGGTGTTATGAGAGTATCATAAATTTGAGAGAAGTTCATGGAGAACGTAAAGCTGTCAATATTAGTAACTACAAATAAGTAATGGAACTGTGTATATAATTACCTTCTAACAGAACGCTCTAGCAGAGAGCCTATCATAGATCTCAAAGTTGTTGAAGTCCCTCGTCTTTTTGACGTCAATAACGTACTCATGACCGCCGTTGCTATAAGCAAGTTTAGTCACATCTCTGTGGATGTATGACGCAAATGTTGAGTTGCAGTTGGCGAAGTAATGGTTTTGGTCAATGATGCCACTGAATCTGCAGGTAATTTGGCCATTATCGGTGAGAGTTGCAGAGATATGTCCAGGGTGAGCACCAGTAACATCGTACCGGCCCACGAGGGTTAGGCATGCGTGAGCGAAGGTAATGAGAGAAATAAGAGCGATGATTGGCTGAAGGAACTTCATTGTAGCGCTGAAATGGTTGTGTGTAGTAAGTGATATTGTGTTTGAAGGATGTAGAAACGTGCAGTATGCTCCGAAGGAAGTTTGAAGGTTGACAAATGTAGGAGTGTGCAAGGAGAAGAAGTGAATAATAGTAGGAGTAAATGGTAATTCGGGTAAGTAGTATAAGTTGTAATTGGTGAGATGTGAGAAGTGAGAAGTGAGAAGGCGCAAGGGGTAGAAGGCGTAAGGAGTAAAAGCGGTAGAAGGCGTAAGGAGTAGCGTGTGCGGAAAGTAGCTAGCGTAAAGAGATAGAAGGCGTAAATAGTGCTGAGTGTGGTTTTGTAGTGATGTTTGGCGGATATGAGAAGAGTTGAGTGTGGAGTGTGTGGGGCGAAGTTGTATTTAAGAATTGGCGGAGGCCCGAGGAGTGAGCGTGGAGAGTTTAGAGAAAAGGAAGGGGTAAAAATAGAAAGTAATAAAAGAAATTCGCGGTAGGGTGCAGCTGATCTGTAATATTTTGTTATGATTTGCTATTGTTTTGAATAAGGGGGGGGGGGTGTTGGAAACTCCATACCTACCAACCATAATTTTTAGCTTTTACGCTGAAATTAATAGGAAGTCCCGGATAGGCTCGTGGAATTGCTTGAATATTCGTACGGAAGCGGACCTCATAACATCCGTTGCTATAGCCAACAATTTCTGCATCTTTTGTGATATAAGCTGCAAATCCTGGAAGGCAGGTGGCAAATCTAGAAGGACTAGTAAGTGGAGCATAGTTCCACTTGCAAACTTCTCTGCCATTATCGTTCAGAGTTCCACGGAACTCTACATAGTCTTGGCTCAAAAACCCGTCGAGTATAAGGCAGGCACTAGAAACACCGAGGAGAGAAAGAAACACGAAGAGTGGCTGGAAGAGCTGCATGGTGACTCGAAGTGCTATAGGGCTGTTTTGGTCTAGTTGTGAGAATAAATGTGACAGTAGATGCTTTTCTTGATTTTATGATGTGAAGTGCCAAAAGTAAACTCTCTACGGAGGATACAGGTCATATATATAGCTTCCAAAACTCCCAAACTAAGCCGATCAAAATGAGGACAGGGGCAATATCAATGACACATGAACCCAAAAAAACATATCACAAAAACAGCATAGGGCTTAAGCCGCTTCAGCTGATTTCTCGACACATAATTGTAGATCAAGGTTCGTGAGTGGAGTTCTCATGCAAGGAGGATACGAGTGGCATTCATTGTAGTGCATTCTAGGGGCAGGGTTAAAATGCCATTCGAAGAGAGGGGGTACAAAGGGGGTCCGGAGATTACGCTAATGGGAAGTATTCTGTTATCAATACTAACAGCACCCAATTAAAATATTGTCTCACTCTATAAGTGAGACGAATTAGACTTAATACCATGTATAATTGCCTACTAGGCTCTATGATAATTTGTTGGGGACGCAAGGACTGAATATCAGATGATATCCAAACGGCTCTTGCATGCCTCCTCAGAGATGGAGAAGGAGCGCGCAGACAAGAATGCATAGTACAGGGTCACATAAGTGGCAGAAGCAAAAGATTATGTGGAAGCTGTATAATTTAAATTTAACAGAAATGAGCGGCTAAGTTGGGGAATGAGGCCGTGTGTTCCCAGCACCCAAAAAAAATACATTTCCAATTTTTATCCACCCCCAATTTGAAAAGAATGATTGTTTGACTGGAGCCCAAGAGCGTCAGAAACGCCAGCCCCCATATCTCTAAGCACTGTCCACGGGATGTCTGAGAAAAGTATAGGTGCGTATTGAATCTTGGCTTGAGCCGTCGTCACAAGAAAATGCGCTATGATTAACAGCCCAATTGGCCGTTCCATGCCCATGCATCTGCTCCAGTGACCTCCTGTTTGATTGGAATTCGGTAGTCCACCTTGTTGTGTGCATACATCACAACGCCAAGGTTGTCCGGGATGATAGCATAGTGCCCGTCATGGCAGTCCAACTTCATCTCCTCATCGTATGTGGCACGGTTGATGCTGCAAACAAGCTCGTCATTGTTGTAGATAAGGGCAAATATTTGCATGTCTTTGGTTTCGGGGATCATATGAGCATTGCCGCTGGTTTTCAGACAGACACCGTGGGCGAGCGCCACAAAAGAGCCAAGAATGGCAAGGGTAGATAGTTGGAACTTCATGGTGGGCTTGTAGGCTGAGTTGAATTTTGCTGGCTGTGCCAAGTTCAGTACAGGAACTTGAATCAATATTTGAATGTGTATGACAACTTACAAGATATTTCAATGAAATTGCATACCAGTTGAGATGAGAATCGATGCAGGAATGAGTTGATGAGATAGAAAACAGTCTCATTCTTAACTATTTATAAAATATTGATGGTGACGTGGAGGCCTTCTCCAGAACGCAAGGAAATTTTGCTTCTCGACATTTGAGACAGATTTTGGCGTTCAAACTCCTTGCCTAGCATTCTGAAGTTCTTGTCTTGAAAGTTTAGATTATAAAATAAACCCGAGACATCTAGCAAACGCATGTAGTACTGTAGTCCTTGGCTCGCATTCCCAACCTTTCAGTTTGAAAGGCAGGGTTATTAAACTGCAGATGTCTAGTAAGCTGATGTAGTTCCAAGGGAGTTGTCGTGGTATTTTCCTTGCTCAACTACCAAGTTGTACACATAGCCAGCTAACAGCCCTGTATCTCAATTGTGAAAGGCCGGCATCGGCCAAAGGATTTTCGGGGACAAAGCGCCTCATCGATAGAAAAATGTCAATTGATATCCCTCATGCCCCTGTCCATCCCATGCGGGAGTATGCTAGCTTTCGGTTCCAGGGCACTGAGCACTCAATGCTCATAGCTGTGCCGGCAGTTGGTTAACCGGATAGGTTCCCAGAGTTATCAAACAGGGGATGTGTTCGATCGTGAACCCTGGGCTGCTACCGTGGGGTCTGTGAGCTAGAGTGCAGGAAGCAAGGCAAGGGCGCTTAAATCCAAGCTTGAAAGCGCGAAAGCGTGTAAGCGAAGTTGCGTCGTGGGAGTAAGTTAAGCAAGGGGGATGAAATAGAGGTTCGAGAGCTATCAGTGAGATTGTGGGGGAGAAAAGAGCAAATGGAGATGCACATCGGACTCCCCGTTCCAGAGTCAAGTCCGACGCCTCGCGTTATGATTCTTTGACACGGATGGATGTAAATGTTGTGAAAGGAATGACATTGAAGCAAGGGATGGGTGAATGCAAGGCCGGCCTAAATGCATTATCCCTAGGCATCAAAATGGACAGTTTTCATTCAGTCCCAGTATTACTCCGGGAGATGAGAGCGAAGGTTGCCATGAAAACTCTCTTGACAGGTATGGACAACGGATATGGCATCCTCGTATGCTGTATGAGCTGTCAATAGCTGTACTTCTGGCGTTGAATGTAGGGGTGCATCTTAGAAAACTGCCTCAAAGAGAAAAATAGTTTACCCCTATCAGGATAAGACAGAGAGATGATATCGCTACATAGCTCGATCTTTCCAAGGTGACCGCGCGAGATATCAAATCCACCAAGGTAGCGGCTATCTCAGTTTGAGACAATGCCGTGGCACATAAGTCTAGAAGGGCCGCCTTAGTATCACATCCGACATCGATAAATCTGAGAGACGTCGTCTGAAATGCTGACAAAGTGCCCTTGCATGAACAACCAATCCCGGACGAGAAAATGCCAACGCGAACTATCACATCTCCAATCCGAGAATATGGGAGACAACACACCAATGACCGCCTTTGACCGCATCCGTGAGAACCATACCATCGGGTCCATCCGAGTTGTTTTCCCATAGGGTTGCACCGTGTCATCTGATGTAGCTGTTCGGACCAGCTCATACATCCCGGTCGCTTACAGAGGCTGAACTTCACGACCAGCCCGAGCGCACATCCAAGGTAGTACAGACATAATCACTCTGTGTTACCACCGAGGTTGACAGCTCCCTGGAGTTGCACAGCAGTGTGCATCTCAAGATCTAACAGATGAGCCCTCAGTTGGTTCCCCAAGACAAGTTTTGTGGCATGGGTTGCGAAAAGAAGGGCCGATGGGCAGAATGCAAGGCCCCAGAGGTCTTGGTTTTGAGGCGTTCGTCGATTCGGCCCGTGGTGGTAACGAAGGGATGAGATAGATTTCGAACGTCGCTTGACAGGTGTCCTTTTCCCTATCGGTGGGAAAGTTACCTACCGTACGGACAGCACACTACGATTGCCTCATGGTTGGGAGACACGGATGTCTTTGGCGTATATAATCGAAAAAATGGAAGACATGCTCCAAAGTATAATAACGGAAGATCGTATTTTCCAAGATGACTGGCAAGCGTGTACTCGTCCGTATTGAACTTGTGATGAGAATCCCAGCTTCGTAGAAGTACTCATAGGGCCTAAAACTCTAAAGAGGGACCATAGATACCATCAAATTGGAGCCTTAGAATAGATACTGGTGCTCATAGTTACGAGAATAGTGACTGTGCAAGTTGTGAGCGTCTACAAGAACTATGGATACTTTAATGGTTCTACTCTAACTATGATCTAGACAACCCAAGGAGACTAGTATTCGGACGACTAGAGAATCGACCTGTGATTGCTCGTGAGAATAATGAAATTAGGAGATTGGAAGCAGAACTCGCTCGAATCAACCAAAAGCTGGCATTCACTCGTATGCAAAAGCAGTCTGCTATATCTTTTCACTCCAAAGGTCATTGAGGGTTGCTAATATTCCGTTCCAGAACTCTTGAAGAGTGCTATATCTTATAACTACATGAACTTCATACCTCTGCCTATAATGAATCTACTCGGGGTATGAATCATCGAGTAGGACTGAAAGTTCAAAAACACCACAAGGTAACTATAGCCTCAGTTTATATTCCAATTCTATTGTTTGAGGTTACTGACGTCTGATGGCAGCAAACCATCTAACAAATTTCCTCGACAAAGTCAACATCGTCATGGAGGTAGAAGAAATGGAGTTTGCGCAGTGCGTGACATGTGATACCATTCACCCCGCCAATGCCTTTACGGCATTTCCTTCCAGCTTATGTGCTATCGGTATGACACATGGGCCGTCGGTAGCCGTGTGTAATGGTTGCACCAAGGGCCAAATTACACGGCACTGCTTCAGAGACGACGGGAACGTGGCAGTGGCCAGGTGCATCCGCTTTGGGTGTGGGAAATCCCTGGCCAGGGTCGATGTGCAACTGGCGGAAGTGCCAGTGTGCGATGCATGAGTGCAGACAATATTCTACACACGGTACGCTGTCGTAGGGCCTTATGCTGTCGTATCGTTCTCTTGCTACTATGAGATTTTCTTGGTACAGTGGGGTCCTCTTGCTGTCGTAGGGCTCTCTCGCTGTCGTAAGGCTTTCTTGCTGTCGTAGGGCTCACTTGCTACCGTGAGGTTCTCTCCGTCGCCATCGTTTTTCCTGTCATGTCAAGGGCCGCAAAACCATCCCATCTGCCTCACAACTTTCGTCGCTTGTTTTTGCGGTCGTCACCATCAGCGGGCCTGTCTTCAGGGTACTCTGGGCCATCTATTGCCGTCATCTCCAACTCGAATCGTCTCCTCACGTCAGGATGTCTCGTCTCAACCGCAGCTCAAATCATGTTGCGCAAGTAAAGATCCCTCTGTTAGTTCGCCCACAGATTGGATACAAAATGCTATATAAATGCACCATGGGGTCAAATAGGCGCAAGCAACCTGGCACCGAGCCCCTATACAAGACCCCTTCAAACGACACGAATTGGAACTATTCATCGTGTGGGGGAGACTGATGCTACAGCATCTTAATGAGAGTAGCATCGTCATGCTGCATCGGTCAAATTAGCCCCAGTTAAGCCTCGCCCACACGAGGCGACAATGATGAGGGAGAAGAAGCCCTGCCTATATTCTCGAGCCTGGCTCCACTGTAGTATCGTTTGCCTTTTGTGGCAGTGTCGATTATGTCGATTATGCAGCTTCTTTATGGTAGCAGCATCTTCTGTCGGTTCCAGAGGGTTTTACGTTTGTAGTCTTTTTGGTCGATAATCTATCTCCGGCAGGAGGCATTCGAGATTGGGCGCTTGTGCAGATTAGTCCCCGACGCCTTGAGGACGCACTGTAACTGATATTAAAGTTGACTTTCTAGCGGCGGCTGTAGGGGTGTCACGGGGAGCAATTTTGCAGCTTCGTCAGGGTAATCCTACTGATTTCGTAAGTACATGCATGATATGACATATTTAGAACAGGGCTAATTAATTAGCAAAACAAGCTTGGCAGAGTCACCGCGATACGCCAGTATTCGGCAAATGTCAGGAGGTTCGTTGACCTGTTCGGCGGAAAGATTGGAGCCCTTCTCGTATGGCCTTGGATAGCCGCAGCCAGTATTACAGGGAGGCCGCTCCACCGCCTCCAACATACTTTTATGGACGGTATCGCTGTAATTATGCAGACCCATCCTGCGTTTCCCGTCATGAATCACATAATCACAGCAGCAGAAGAAGTTCCGGTTGGGGAGCAAATTACGCTCGAGCAGCTCCGGCGTGGTGTAACGGGGTGCGGAGGGGACGACGTTATCCCTCTTGCTGTCGCGGCTCGTTGTTGTCGCCACCCTCTTGTCGTTGCGGCCCCCTTGTCGTTGCGGCCCTCTTGTCGTTGCGGCCCTCTTGCCGTTGCGGTCATAGCTTCGTCGTAGACCGGGGATACTCCTTCGAAATGCTCTAAATGTCTATACATTGGTTAATCTTTGCGTTAATACCTCTCGATGATTCTTACATTATCAATAGATGTTCTATAACATTCGAATTGTTTTGCGCCGCACCTACATCTCCTCCTACTGGTGCTATTTCAAAGCTCGGTCGTGCCGTTCGATTTCCTCTGGCGTAAACCATATAAAATAGTCGATGGCCGTTCCAGTCACGACACTTAAATCTTCCTAACGGTGCCGATCGGGATATATGTATGAAATAGAGGCGGGGGTGGTTAGTTGCAACATTCGCATATCAACAAGAGCAAAATAGATCAAGAAGGTAGAGGCCAAAGGGCAGAGATTAGATCCATGATCACTAGCGTTCTATCCAAGCTTTTACCACCCCTCCCATCCAGCCATCAGCCATCTCTTGGGCGGGCAATAGTTCTCCATACATATCCTCCATCAAAATCGTACCCTTAAATCGATTTATGGGTCCCGTCATGCGAGCCCACCACATATCCCATCCATCCTGTCCAGTCGCTCAGTCCTAGATCACAGGCCATATACGGCATGATATATACACCTCCTCCCTCATCGCCCTCGTCTCAGCATCCATCCACTCAAACAAAAGAAAATTTCAAACATCCCATCTCAAATCCTCCTCTTTAAACGCTCATCGACTTTTCTCAATTCATGGTATTCCGCATCCTCCTCTCCACCCCCTTCATCTCTTTCATCCCTCTCCACTACATCTGAGTTGAGAAGTTGTGCCCATAGCAACGCCCAAAACGCCATGCTGAGTCTCTGTCACAGACTACAATCGCATTCCAAAAAAAAGTTCACAAAAAATAAAAAATAACCCCGAAAAAGGGGGGGTTGCTCACGATACAGGCGCTTGCGCTACGCTACGCTGGGTATCTTACGCCCCCTTCATGGCGCGCTCCTGCTGGCGCGCTTTGCGCGCCGAGACGACGAGCGGGGAGAGCTGGTTGAGGTCGGAGCAGATTTTCATGAAGTCATGCTATTCAATGTTAGCTTGGGTTCGTGATTCTACCGGTACAAAATCCGTTGATAGGGGGAATAAAAAGGGGGTAACATACCCTCAATAAATCATGTGCCGACGCCCTCTTCTCCGGATCAACCTTAAGCGCAAAGTACAAGAAATCCCTAAACACAGCCGACAGCGCCGCCTCATCCTTGATCGCCGGCGTGCCATTGGTGGCGATGAGCCATAAGGCGCGCAGCGGCGACTCGGTCAGGTACGGCGGCTCGCCCTCGATCATCTCGATGGCCATGATGCCGAGCGACCAGATGTCGACTTTGCGGCCGTACTCCTTGCGCGTGACGACCTCGGGGGCCATCCAGTAGGGCGTCCCGACCATGGTGGTGCGCTTGTTGTGCGATTCGTTGATTTGGGCGCAGAAGCCGAAGTCGGCTGGTGGGGTGTTAGCAGGGACTTATTGTGGGGTTAGGGGGGGTATTGGGACTTACTAAGTTTGATGTTGCCGTCCATGGAGAGGAGGATGTTGTCTGATTTGATGTCGCGATGGATAACGCCCTTGGAGTGCAAATGTTGCAGCCCCTTGAGCGTCTCGCGGCATACAGACGCAATCTGGCCCTCAGTCATGATATTGAATGTCACGACATCCGTCAAGCTACCTCCCTCCATATACTCCATCGTGACCCACAAATCGCCGCCAACAAGGTAGCTATCGATAAAGTTCACAATATTAGGATGCGAACTATCCTTCATCACCAAGATCTCATTAATGATTAGATCCTTCTTTGGTTGCTGCTCGAGGTTCATCTGCTTGATCGCAACGCAGCGGTTGGTCACGCGCTCATACGCCATGTAAACGCCACCAGACGCTCCCTGCCCAATCTTATTCAGGTTCCTGTAGATTTCTCGCGGGTCAGCGTCGGTGCAGATCCTCTTCAGTCGGTCAACGATATCCAGGCTCGTGCTCTGTCGCGCGCGTTGGCGCGGGCGCGGTCCTGCCACAGTCCGGGCTTGCGAGGTAGGGGCTGGGATGCCGTTGGGGTCCCCTGCGACGCGGGCGGGTTGGTGTTGGGAGTGGGGCGGGGTTGGCTGCTGGGCTTGTTGGCGCTTGCTCTGGCTGCGCTGCACGCTCATGACCTGTTGCGCTTGGGTCATTGCTTGCTCCTGCTGCTTTACTATTTGCTGTTGATATATCTGCTGTGGTGACAATGGCTGTGTCTGTGACTGTTGCTGTGGCGGTGGGGCGTACGGCGAGGCTCCGTTTGCTTTCGAATTCGACCTCGAGCGCGAGCGGTGTTCTTCGGGTAGCATAGCCATTCCATGCTGGGGTTCCGCAGGAGGGACGTAGGTTAACGCGGGCAGGTCGGTGCTTTGTCCTAGAATGCCGGCATCTTTGGCCATCATTGGAGCCGTAGGAGCAGCCCTGCCTGGCCCACTGGCTGGCGGTTTTGGAGCTGGTCTGCTCGGGACCAACCCGGTATCTTTTGGCACAAAGGGCCCAGTAGCCATCATTGGCGTCGAGCGGGGTACTGGTGGCGGCGACCGTGGATTTTCAAAGCTTGTTTCCGTAGGTGGGAATCGGGGACTCGCAGGCGGGCTCATCATCGGGCTCATAGTCGCATAGTTCGGAGAGGTGATCGGCGGCGACATCGCTCCAGGCGTCCGCGGGTCTTGTGCTCTCGCATGATCGAACTTCTCCCATACAGTCTCATCTTCTGCCTTTCCTGCATTGTCCTTGTAGAAGTTCACGATGTCGTAAGCCGCTTGTGGATTTTGTTCCTGTTCCTTCTTCGTGATGCCGCTGTCGTTAAGTAATCGCTGCCATTCCTTTGGGAGTCCCTGTACCATTGATTAGTCTCATCACGACCATGCTCGTTGCGGGAATACTCACAATAAATTTCCCTGTGTCATTATCGTACCCTACGTGAGTGACGTGTACTGGATTCTCTGGTGCCGAGATGTTAACGCGCCGCGGGGACCCAACTAAGCTGTTCATGAACCCTGAAAACCCTGTCTTCTTCCGCAACGCGAAATTCTTCGGTTGATTCGTCTCATCCGAGTACCTCTTCGGACTAATTATGTGATTCTCTGTCGACCTAGATACATTTTTTTCGTTGCGGTCGTTGGAAAAACTCGCCGACTGCCTTAACGCCGGGCTGGTGGTTTGTGGCAACGGGGTCGTATGCGATAGAGGTGGGGGTGGCGGCCGCCGCAGCGAGTTCTGGAATCCGGACGCCTTTGTCGCATCGATCTGATTGAGTATCCCCGACCCATCAAACGGCGCGCCGACGAATTCTTCGGATGATGTCTCGAGCAGACCGCGCGGTTGCGGGTTGGAGTGTCGCTTCCCAACATTCTGCCCCCCCGAGGGGGCGTGTAGCTCGTTTCCCGCCAGGATTGGGGATGGACCGCCGCCGGGGCGATCGAGAGACGAGTTGGAAGAGCTGTACGCGGCGAAACTGGGCGAAGTTATCGTTCGCACGTGGCCAGAGTTGTTGTTGTTGTGTGAGCGCGGAAAAGGCGCAGAGGGTGCACGCTGTAGGCTGTTGGAACTGCGTTGACTGCGGATTGAGAGGTTGTCGAGTCGAGAGTTGGAGGTGGAATCGGAGGCGCGAGAGACTGACTGGTGGAGGTGTGGAGGCGGTTTCTTCGTCAATCTGCGGGTTGTGCTCTTAATCTCCTCCATGACAGGTCTCACGGGGGAGAGAGGCGAGATTTATTTTTGTCTCTCTCTCTCTCTCTTGTGTCTGTCTCTCTCACACACACACTCTCACTCTTTTTCCGACGGAGAGGGCAGTGCAGTAGATGAAAGAGCGGGGAGATATGGGAGGAAGAGCAAGATGAGAGGTCACACCGAGAAGATGATGATCGTACTACTGAAGAAGGCGTAGTGTCGTGTAGAGTATAGTGTATAGGATTTTGGTAGATTGGTCGTAAATAGTCGTAAAGTTGGATAGGATAGGATGGGATAGGTTCCTTTCTGGGTTTGGAGGTCGCGCAGTTTCGGCGGTACAGTCAGTTACAGTCAGTACAGTTGTAATGTGGGTGGGTTGCCACAGTTTCTCACAGTACAGAGAGTACTCCAGGTACTAACACTAGAAAAGGTACATGGAAATAGGACTAACTGTATACTAATTGTATACTAATTGTATACTAACATTGAGTACCTTATTATAGTGAGTACCTGACTCTACCATTCTCTGTACTGTTATGGAGTACGGGAGTAGTGTACGGAGTAGTGCACTCTAGAGTACTAAAAGAAAGTACTAAAAGTACTAACATTAACTGGGTCGGAGGGGGAAATGGTGGGTAGCTGTTTGTCCTGGGGCAGTTGGACCAATGAGGGCGAGTAATGGGCCGTTGTAGTGGCTACTCCGCCCCTCATGCACAATCTGTCTGTGAGAGCGTGTTGCAGAGTAAAAGTAGAGTAGAGTACTTGTATGTATATGCACATACGGAGAACACAGTAGAGTTCTATAGGCGACTGATAAGTCACTGTCGTTCTGAATGGTATCGTGTTTGTTTGTCCGCATTAAAAACCCTTGGGCTACAGAGACGGAGTATACATACAGAGTAGAGTATACGGCTATGCAATGGGGCGGTGCTGTGGTTTCTGTTCGGTTTCTGTTTCGCAAAAGGACGTTTGGGGCCGGAGAAACGATGGGCTGGGAATGGCCGTCAAGGCCAACGGGATAAGGGCATGAAGGAGGGGAATGGAAGGGGTCGAAAGAGGGATCAAGAAGGGATCAAGAAGGGATCAAAAAGGGATCGAGAAGGGATTTAGAGAAGGAGCAGACCAAGAATAAGAATGCCAGTCAGTTCACGAACCACTCACTACCTACCAGCACATTCCATACTCAGATAGAGAGGAGAGGATCTCGAAAATCCGCCCTATGAGACCGATATAAATTGCGACTTACCTCTCTGGGAGATATGGTATTGCGCAAGTACTGTACACTTTATTAGCCTGTGTTGAAATAGAGACCAACAGCACCGCCTGGACTCTCAAACACATCCACACCACACACGACTCCCAACATAGCAACGGCCGAGATGTATTTTTACACACATATAAACACACGATCGACGCCCAATCCTCCCTCGTGCAAATGATCCCGATGAAAAACTCGTAACCGTTAATACGCGCCTGTGTCGAGTAAGAAGACCACTCTATCCATGTTGCCGGGCTGCCCAAACGAGACTAAAGAGACCAGACATGAAGCCATGTGCCATGAGGTACATGAACATGGACAAACAGCAACATCCTCATCCTCACCCTGCCGCCGAGCTGTACCCAACCCAACCTACCTAGGTCGTGGGTAGTTCGCTCCCTCCATCATGCAATAAAATCGCATCTCCAGCTCGGAACATCGGGCAACCAAACCAAAACCACTCCCGAGTGGTGAACTGCCTAATATGCACATCACCGAGACAGTATGTACTGTACTCTTCAGTTCCAGTTCTCCAATTTGGCCAATACTCCATTCTGAGGTGAGCGATCGAGAGGGTCGGACCGGCGCTATCCCTGGTTGCGCAGCTTCTCTCATGCGCACCGAGCGACCACGACAGACCATCGAAATTCCGCGCTTCCATTGTGGAGGAGTCCCCATTCCACACATCCTGCGCCATACGTGGCTCGTCCTTCAATGTGGATGCGGATATCAAATACCGTCCGTCCGTCCATCCCATCTCTCTCACACTTATCAATTGGTTCTTGTGCAGTCAATGGCGCGTGTCCGTATGGTCACAGTGGGTTGGCTGTGAAGCTGCTGTGGAACGCGCCGATGTCGATGGGCCCCGAAGATAATGCTCTTCATCATCGGCGACGTTTAACGAAATATGCGCCTCGTGGCATCAGCACCGTGGCCCGCCCGGGCATGTTCCGGGATCGCCAATGGTCCCGAGTGGTGGCGGCGGCGTCGGACAAAGCTCGCCGACAAAGGAGCCCCTCAACGATTGGGACGGAACAGAGACAATCACACACAAAGGTAAATGGGGTACAAAACTCTCAAAATCCGACCAGATATTGAAGCCAGATCTCTTCTTATATCCAGACCTTTTTAGGAACTGCTACGTTGCTCCATTTCCGGCGTTGTGAACTTTTAAACCCCTACAGAACGCCCGGGGTTGTTCCAGAGGCTCGCTTGTCCCATTAGCGCCGTTTGGACCAGAAAGTGGTGGTGCTTTAATTCACTCCCCCATGATTATATTAGTCCCAGTGCCGAAAGGGAATGAATACGCTTCCATCACCTCATATATTCTTTCAGCCTCTCTCCTTTTCCTCATCTCCTGCTTGTGCAGAAGCCTGATAATATTTTCTCGGTATACTTATTGCGTCTCAATTCCCGCTGCCCTGCATGCAATCGTCCTAGAAACGCCCGAGTCTGCTCCCCATCCTCATACGCCTGCGTGTCCTCTTCCGTCACTTAGGCATCTGGCCATTTATTTTGACCAGCCCCCAATCCGCCTCCAAAACCCCTATATTCTGTACGTACAATTACTGCTACTGCAGGCTGCCTTCCAATGCACCTGTATTATTTATTTCGGGCTAACAATGCTACCAGCCCAGACATCGTCTGGCATCCAGTTGCACGCGGCCAACTTCCCAAGTCGTCATCTTAATCAATCTCGTCTTTTAAGACTATATACACCGACACGCAATGGCTGCACCCGCCACTTCAAACCTGCCAGTGGCCAATGGCACCTCGACTGAACTCTCGGCCGCCCAGAAGCTCATGCAGAAGCATGAGGCACACAACCCCACCATAGAGGACGTCGTGGACGAGGAGGATGTCATAAAGCATGGCGAGGCCCCAAAATCCACCAGCGTCTTAGAAGCTGTGGAGACGGCCCAAGAAGCAGTTCCAACATGGGCCCCGACCGTATCAGCAAAGGCCGCCGGCAAGCAAAAGGCCACTGAGCAACCCGCGAAAGAGAAGGTTAGCTTGGACACACGCTCCCACGAGCTGTTCCCAGAATTAGGGGGCGGCAAGTCCCAAAATGCGCCCTCGGTGGCATCTATCTGGAGCGGAAAGAAGCCAGCTATTGTCAGCTCTACGGGTTCCAATGGTACCAATGGGTCGACTCCACACGAGGGCGGATCGGGCCCGACATCAGGCGCTGCTACACCGACCTCTGCGTCTACCCCATCCAGCGGGCCTGGCAACTTCTCCATTCCCGGCAGACATTCGGAGCGAATCTCCCTTGCACCGAACCAGCTCCTCCCAAGAAACCAAATGAAGAAGCCTTTGGCCGACGTCCTGAAGGACATCAACAAGAAGTCCAAGGCGACTGTGACTGTCACCACAGGTAATGCTGGCCTACTTTGGTTCAGCGCTGTTGGGCCGCAGGATGCCTGCAGACAAGCCCTCAAGGACGTTGTTGAGCAAATTGGCGCCAAGCAGTCTATCCAGGTCCCAATCCCACGCTCAGCGAGAGCACACATCATTGGCAAGGGAGGATCGGTGATTAAGGCACTACAAGAGAAGACTGGAGCCCGCATCCAGATGCCAAAGATCGACCCATCAGCCGCGCCAGTTGATGAAGACGACGATGATGCGACCGTCGATATCCTCATTGAGGGTAACGCTCTCGCTGCCGAGATGGCAAGACGTGAGGTAGAGAAGATCGCTGGTGAGCGCACAGCTACTGTTACGCACAGGATGCGTGGAATTCCTGCTGAGTTTTACCCCTTTATTGCTGGGCCAAACAATGCTGGAATCAGCAGCCTCGAGGAAGGCAAGAACCTTCGTGCACATGTCCCGGCGCATCACACATGGAGGACCCAACCCCCACCACAGCCTGCCAACCCAGGGGAGCCGCTGAACTTCCTCCCTCCGGCGCCAAACAACCACATCACTCTTGCTGGAGACAGGTTAGCTGTTCAACAGGCTCGTGCTGATATTGAGCACCAGGCTCAAGAGCTTCGCAGGCAATTGGCCCTCGAGCAGCTCGCGATCAATAAGGGACGCCATCAATTCATTGTTGGAGACCGTGGTATCCCTGTTCAGCAATTCTTGGCCGAAACCGGATGCTCGATTATCCTCCCTGAGGATTCCGAGGATGAGACAATCACCATTATTGGCCCCTCCGACCGCCTGCAATCAGGTGTTGACAAGGCCATGGACTTGGCCTCGAGCATGCACTCTACCAACGTGGATATCTCCAGACAGCACCGCAATGCCCCAGGAGGCGCCGCCGCACACGCAAGGAACGTTACCAAGTACCTACAGCGCCGCAAGGAGATCGAGCGCCTCGAGAGGCAGCACGACGCTCACATTGTGACTCAACTACTCCAAGATGGTGTCGCTCCGTGGGAGCTGTACTCCCGTGACGGAAAGAACACCATCCGCGCACAATCTGAGATCACCAGCATCGTTAACGGCCACCCTCCTTCGCGTATGGCAAACGTCCCTGTAGACCCATTTTTCCACCAGCACCTGCGTTCCGAGGTCGTACCTAAGGTGCAGGAGGCTTTCGGTGTCTTCACGGTTATTCCAGATGATAGGGACTCGTCCTCCCCTGTCCTACTCGTTTTTGAGGGCCCGTCAGGAGCGGACCAGGAGTATCAGGTTCCCCGTACCCAGCCTTCGCCTGCTGAGGTCCAGGCCTTCCAACAGAGCCTTCAGGAGGCCAGGGATTACATCTTGAACATTGTCAGTGGACAGGAGGAAATTAAGACCGAGTCTGTCGACGTGCCATTGAAGTTCCACGACAGGCTACGGAAATTCATCAAGAAAGAGCAAGCGGCGCGCCCATCCGACAAAATCCCCGTCCGTGTCAACGCAACTGGCAGCATCGTCAACCTCCGTGGACCATCTTCGTCAGTTGACGCCCTCGTGGCCAAGATCAATGACTTCGTCGTCCAAGAGATCTCCGACGAGAAGGAGCGCGGCTTCACCATGGGCTTTGACTTCCCACAGAAGTATGCCAACCAGCTCATCGGCAAGGGTGGCAGCAACATCCGCGAGCTTCGCGACAAGTTCGACGTTGAGATCCAGGTTGATGACGGAAAGGTCGTGCTCAAGGGTCCCAAGGCCAAGGCCGAGGCTGCCAAGTCGCACATCGAGAAGCTCGGCAAACAGTGGGCGGATGAGTCTACCCACATCCTGAAGGTCGAGCCGAAGTACCACAGGGAGCTCATTGGAGCCCAGGGTAACCAGATCAACAAGCTCCAGACTAGGTACAAGGTGCAGATCCACTTCCCGAAATCCGCGCGCCCCGCCAGGGACGACCAGTCTGTGGATGCTGCCAGCGAGGCTGCCGCACCCAGAGCTGGACGCCGCCAGCAGCCAGAGGATGAGGTTACAATCAGGGGTCCATCGAAGGGCGCTGATGAGGCCCGCGACGAGATTCTTTCGCTCTTGCAGTACCTGAAGGATAACTCGTTCTCTGCCACCGTCAACGTGCAGCAGAGCCAGGTTCCATCGCTCATTGGCCAAGGTGGAAAGGCACTGGATGAGCTCCGTGAGCTTACCGGCGCGAAGATTGATGTTCCTGGGTCCCGTGACGCGAAGAGCGCAACTGGCCTTGTTGAAATCCAGGTTAAGGGCACAAAGAGCCAGGTTGCGGCTGCGAAGAAGCTGATCGAGGAGAAGAAGGCTGTCTTTGATGATACGGTCTCCAAGACTGTTGAGATCGAGAAGAAGCACCACCGTACTTTGATCGGTGCAGGAGGTACGTTCACTCCTTTGTTCGTGTAGGACTATAACTAACAATTATTCTAGGCTCCAACCTCCGCGACATAATTGTCAAGGCCGGTGGCTCCGACGACCGTCGCGAGCTCGCACGCACAGTGCAGTTCCCACGCGCCGAGGAGGATGGTAACAAGATCAAGGTCGAGGGCAACAAGGCCATCGTCGACAAGATCATCGCCGCCATGCTCGAAGTCGTCGCCGCCCGCGAAGCGCAAACCACGACCGTCATCGATGTCCCCACCGCCCAGCACCGCACTCTGATCGGCCGCGGCGGCGACGCCAAGAAGGCACTTGAGTCGCAATTCCGCGTCGCCCTCGACGTCCCCGCTCGCGACTCCGGCAAGACTGGAATCAAGATCTCTGGTCTCCCCGCCGATGTCGCTCTCGCAGCAGAGCACATCGCCGAGCTGACAAAGCAAGATGAGGGCGAGACCATCATGGTGCCCAGGCAATACTACCACGCCGCCTCTAACGGAGGCCAGCTCTTCCACGTCCTCAAGCGCGAGCACGGCGTCACCGTCGACCATGCCGGGCACAAGCTCCCCGCCAAGCCATCCACGAAGAAGGCTGCTGCGAACGACGCGCCGCTACCGCTGATCACGGATGCGCAGGATGAGGGCGAGGACTCGCATACCTTCCACACTGTCGCGTGCACGCCTGTGGAGATCGAGGGCGATATCCCATGGGTGCTGCGCGGTGACGCGGAGGCGGTTGCAAAGGCCAAGGCTGCTATTGCTACGGCGATCGAGCAGGCGAAGGCGACTACTACGACTGGGTACCTGGGGCTGCCAGACCCAAGGCTGTACCGATACGTGATTGGCCAGGGCGGACAGAAGGTCAATGCTATTAGGAAGCAGTCGGGGTGTACTATTGATGTGCCGAAGAGTGGAGAGGGGAGGGAGGCGATTGAGATTTGTGGGAGTGAGGAGGGGGTTGAGATTGCGAAGGAGTTGATCCTGAGGGCTGTGCAGGAGGGGGCTACGCAGTCGGTTAATAGGCGCGGATAGAGATGTGTGCGGATGGGTTTAAGGAGAGGATAGGTGGTGGTGAGCGGACGGAGCGGGAGTGGATTGTAAGAGAGCCAGAAAAAGCTCGAGATGTAATAGGAGCTGGTTTGGGGGGCTGGTTAAGGGGGTGCAGGAAGGGGTTTTGGGGGAGCACAAAAAATGACTTCAGTAGATAACTTTTTCCAATCTCGATAGCACGAGGTGTGCACTTTTTAAATCGTTCTTGAAAACTTCTTGGCCGAATTTTCGTGTTCATGGGCTTGTACAGTTAAGAGAGGGTTGAGGGTGAAAAATATAGGATTTCAGAGCCACTATGTTTGTGTCTGCGTGATTTTGGTGTAGCTTGGGCTCTGATATTGCATTTAGCCATTTGTACATTTGATTCCCCCACCTGCCGTCCGTCCCAGTCCGTGCCAAGTGCCCGGTCATTAAGCCAAAGAAAACGCGAATATAATGGTCGAGATGTTCGCAGGCGGTATGTTTTGCAATGTGAAGTGAAATTGCTCGTAAACGCCTCAAAAAAATAAGCTTTCCTCCTGCTATAGTCGTTGTGATGTTCGCTGTGTGGGGTATGATGAGCGTGAGAAGGGCAGCTTAGTCGCAAGGAAACAACACCCTAAATTCTTTGCCATACCTCCTTAAGAGGATTGTTGGCGATGTGGTGACATTACTTCCGTTATTCGATTACTTGTCGATAGTGATCTTATTCCCTATCTTTTTGCCGCCCCCTTTCCCGAAGACTCTGCTTAGTGGTTAGTCACTTTCTTTTTCTTCGTTTGGCTGGGGTACCGAACATGTGTTGTTCGTAGAATTTCAGCATCTACAATGTGGTCAGCAATCCATCTTTGTCGGTTCAACATAGTAGTGGACCTACCTTCTGAGGACAGTGCTTGTAGGCCCTTTCCACTGGATGCGCCGTTCTTTGTCCTCCCTTCCAAACAATATGCACCTGCAGTGATCCGTCATCCTGCTCCTCAACCTGCTCGATTGCCGTGGCCTCATGCTCCCAGTTTCCAGTCGGCACCTTGAAGTCCAATGATGCGGGTGGTGTAGTGCTCTTAGGGTGTTTCTCAACCTTACCCCTCTTTCCCTTCGGCGCGGCTGCGCTGCCTGAGGGTGCGCGGCCACGTTTGCGGGGTGGGGCAGTTTTAACCTTCTCAAGCTCCTTCGCAGCTTCATCGTTGACGAACTCGCGCCCGCCTATTTGGTTGTAGTAATCCTCCACGATCTCGGTCGCAGTCCTGCAGAGGTCAGTGATGCTCGCTCGTATGGGAGAAAAAGGCGCGAACGTACGCAAGATTCTCCTCCGGTTCCCAAGTCATGTCGCTCGGGCGGTTGTAGCCTTCCCATTTAACTTGGAAGCGGATCTGGCCCTGCGCACTGTTAGTCCATGTCCTGGCAGTGTTTGGTCAAGGACTATACTGACGTCTTCATCGAACATGTGATTCTTAATAGATTCCACGACGAATCTGCGATACAGTTAGGCGCATTATTCAAAAATATGCAACTGATAACATACACGTCTTCCTCGGCCTCCTCTTCCTCATCTTCCTCCTCCTCCTCTTCCTTGTCTTCGGCTCTTACGGCCAAGATCTCATCTTCCCCATCATCGCTAGCGTCCTCTGACATTTTCTTTGTATGGCCGTTGCTCGGCCTGGAAGGTCGGCCGTTGTTCGGTTCCGGCGTACCCTGAGCGTCGACCTCAGGGCTCTCACTCCCACTCTCTGACAGCGCTGCAAGTGGTTAGCGTCACGGTATCAACTCAACATAATAGCAATGTAGTAAAATTGAAATTTGTGATGTTCCAAAAGCTTTCAAAGTTGAAAACAGACAATCCCCTCACGTACCTGGAGGCATGATTACTTTGTGTTGACGTGGCGCACAAGTCGGAACAAACGCTCAATGGAGCCTCTAACTCGGTTCTTTGTCTTCTGTTATACTCAAAGAATATGCGCCGATATTATGTAGTGTGATCAAGTGTGTGAAGAGTTGCTTGCGCCAGACAGGTATGAAGTCTGGCTGGATTGGAGTATGTTGTCGCGTCGCGTTGGATGCGATAATAGCCCCCGATAAGCTTCAGTACCATGTGTACTTAAGATCACGTGACTTTATATATAGTTCAGTTCAGACTATTCGTCTGATTTACAACTCAATTTATTCTAGATTCAAGTTGTAGATCTGTAAATATAATCCTATGCTTGCTTTTCTCTTCATGTACATCTTTTAACGCTGCATTTCATCCATGATAGATAAGCCTTCATTCCAATTTATGCCTAAGAAACGACAAAATAGCTTAAAAGGGGGTTTGGGCACCATAAGATATTATGCTATGTTTTGCCAATTAGACGATCCTCACGGTATCTCGATAATAGTAGAGTGAAATAGGCTGGCAATAGACATTCGAATGTCAATCAGCAAAGTTGCGCTTAAAATTAAGCTATCTATGCTCTGCAATTTGTGGGTTGGCCAATTCGACGGCCATATAAGGAAATTCAAATAGCAATACCTTCATAACGCCCAAAATCCAGATGCGCCCCAACGCAAAAAATGCTGCAGATACCATGCCTTGTAACTCCATAATGCAGTCTGTCCGCCCAAATCCATCCATCACAGAAACTAATCCTACTCAATGCTCATGTTCATCAAACTATCATTCGTATCGGTCATCCCTTGGAGGCCCACACGCTTCGTCCCACTGGGCCGTCCGCTGGACTGTGATTCAATTACGCCTTTGTCCGGGCCGCTGTTGCTCGGTGGCCTTGTGCCCCACGGATTACCATCCCTTTGCATCGGACTCTGTATCACAGGGCTGTTGTGTACAGACATCCCTGGCGACACAGCTCGTCGTTTGAAGGACATGGGGTCAAAATCGTCATCCCTGCGGCGCTTGTTATTAACACGTCGGATATCAATCGCCGCTGGTAATGGAGTCGTTGCACGTGTCGGCGATGCAGACGGCCCTTGCGACTGTGTATCAGCAGGATCGCGGGCTTGTGAAGGCATAGAGAAGTTGCCTAGGCCAAATGCCTGAGAATCCATTGACATATCATCGCTGGCAGTCGAGGCCGATTCGCGAGTTGGAAATTGAGGTGGTGGAGTGCGGTACTTTCGATCTTCAAAGCCTTCCCAGAACTCTGGGCCCTTCGAATTGCGCACAACCTGCTGCTTGAAGCTGCCTTCAGCATTGCTATTCGCGAGGCTGATCATGTCGTCCGCTAATGCGTCCTCCATGCCATCACCTTGTGAAGGGCGGACGGACGGGGATGACAAAGTGGCGGTTGATAATGCTCGGGGCCGTGATGGCTCAAGGTCCATGTCGTTCTCACGTACTTGGCGGATTACAGTGGCCTCACGGCGGACTTCAGTCTCGACCGGTGCGCCTTCCTCTGCCAATGCTGCGCGTATTCGTGCAAACCCCTTCGTCTTGGGAAGCATGTTGCCTCGTCTCGTTACGGCTCTCCTTATGACTCCCCTCTGCCCATCTCTTGCTGGAGTAGTTGGAAGATTCTCAGGGTTCTCCAATGTACTCTTAAGGGTGCCATCATCACTTTCGCTGCCATCAATATGGAGTTGGTTTGCCGCCCAACTGATGCTTTCCCTCCTCGACTGCGTACCCGACGGAAGGTCTTTTGCAAATTGGCTATTATTCATGGCATCAGAACCTCCGACAGGTGGCGACCTCGACATTGGGCTAGCCCTTGAGCTTGAGCTGCTTGATCCTTTTTTGCTCTTACCATTGCGCATTCTCGCCCTCTGGAAGTTGATCAAACTACTGGCGGCTGGGGACTGGTTCATCCAGTTATTCCCTGGGCTAGGGTGTGGCTGTGACCAGATATTCAGGCCCAATGGCATCCGGCTGCTAACCTGCGGTGTGGTGAGAATCGAATCATCAATGTCATCTGTATCCATAAGCTCCTCGTCAGAATCGCTATCAGATGACTCTGAACAGAGCATGTTAACACTCCCGAGAGAGCTCGAGATCGTTGTTCGATCTCCCGGAGGTCTAAAAGACCACTGAGAGGTGCTAGACGTTTCGGACGAGAAATGGCCGCTCCTTCGCCTGCCGGGTATGTTCATTGCCCTTCCTGTGATTGTAGGTGAGGAATCAGGGGACGATTGCTCCGCCAGTGTAGAATGATGTAGATTTGTTGCAGCCCGAGAGAAGTCTAGGCCTCGTGAACGTCGCGGTATGACTGGGGAGCCATACGAGTCTGTTGGGTCAAGCTTCGGTGAAAGAGGTATTCGATTGTAGGCAGATTCTAAATTGGTGAGGTCCTTCTGAGGCATCTGCAAGGACGGTGGTCGAGGAAATGGCAGTCGCCTTGGGGTTGTTGGGCTCTCGACATTCGGAGAAGTATCTTTGGGGATCTCCTTAAAGGGCGGCAGAAGAGATTCCGCCAAACGACTTGTTTTGGAAGGCGATGTTGAGGTCGGATGTGATGTGTTCTGCTCTGGTGCCTGGGCGCTTGCCCCCGCGAGCACTGGAATATTGCCAAGGCGGTCGCTTGCTCCGTTGCCAGCCATAGCTTCTATCAGCTTGAAATTTCAGAAGCGATGCGTAGGTTTGGTCAAGTTATCTGTATGGCACCCGGTTTTGTAGACGGCGTATTACGGTCGTAGGATATCGACCTATGGTTCCAAGCGCCTATTTCCTGCTGCTCGGCTGCACTCTGCGCCTGGCCTTGACAATCGAAACAGGGTCGCTTCGACAAATATAAAGGTGGGAGAGTTGACCGTAATTCGGATTATCATCGAGATATCCACTGCCGCGACATGCTGTACTTCACTTCACGCTGGTACTGAAGTTCAGAGTGGAAATGAAGAACAAGTAGAGGCGGCAGGCTTTATGCTGGATTGGTATGTGTAGATTGCACGATCAGCTATTGACCATTTTGAAATGCCATCAACGTATATAGTTGTGGCTCTCGGAATTTAAGGCGCAAGTCGTGTTTCCGGTGGCTCCTGGTGGTTTGACAGTCGTCAAGATCAACGAGTTCGATTAGCCGACATCTAATGACGCTGGTAGCCGCCCCAAGTCTCCACCATACTGGATCGCAAAACACACCAACCCCGCACCCCTACTGCAGTTCTATCCATACAGTGCACTACACTACTATGCAACTATACTACTAGAGTATACACTACTATACTGTGCTAAAGCGCTCTGGACCAAACTACCAAACTTGGCTTTTGGTGTTTCCGCAGTCAATTGCATGCTGTCCGCGCTTAATCGATATTTCGTCAGTCTCCGCCACAGACCCTCGAATTTCTCCACTGTAGATACGTACCTTGAACAACAACAATCTTTGAAGCAACAAACAACGCAGGACTGGTTCGAATACGTGTGAAGTAAGGACAATCAATTCGGGCGAATTGGATAGGTGGAAGGAAAGAGAGCAAAGCCTGCTATCGACCGCACGTTGCTCAAGCCTTTGGCTTCGACGATGACGATTCGGTCACACAATTCAAGATACAATGCCTCTCCAGGAGGGACTCGTCCAGCAGTCGTTGGTCTGGCCAAGGTCCTATTCCTCGCGGCTTCGCAGATGTCACTTGCAGGCGCAGCTCCATTGACGAGCTGGATCAAAGGCCATGAAGACTTACCTAAAAGCCCAGATGATCCTGATTTGTGGCTGTATTTGACGGTGGCTATGGTATTGGTGATATCTGGAGGGGCATTCGCTGGGTTGACCATTGCGTAAGTTGACACGGAGGTTCTGACACTATCGGCATGGATCCAGGCTAATGAATACTTCGATCGCAGTTTGATGGGACAAGATGGAATATATCTACAAGTCATTGCCACCTCGGGAGAAGGCAAGGAGCAAAAACATGCACAGAGAGTGTTCAAACTTCTGAAGAGAGGGAAACACTGGGTTTTAGTGACACTCTTGCTCGCCAATGTCATTGTCAACGAAACTTTGCCTATCGTGCTCGATCGCTCGCTCGGTGGTGGATGGCCCGCCGTGCTTGGAAGTACAGCTTTAATCGGCAAGTATATTGGTTTCGGGTCCTTTGTAAACATACTAACGTCAACTAGTTATTTTTGGCGAAGTTATTCCGCAGTCAATCTGCGTTAGATACGGGTTGCAGATTGGCTCAGTTATGGCGCCTTTTGTACTTGTTCTCATGTACCTCCTGGCGCCAATTGCATGGCCTACTGCGAAACTCCTCGATTACCTTCTCGGCGAAGATCATGGCACTGTTTACAAGAAGTCCGGGTTGAAGACTTTAGTCACGCTGCATAAGACTCTTGGGTCAACTCCTGGTGACAGATTGAACCAGGACGAAGTGACTATAATAAGTGCTGTGCTGGACCTGAAGGACAAAGCCGTGGGAGATATCATGACGCCCATGGGGGATGTATTTACGATGTCTGTCGATACTATCCTCGACGAAGAAACCATGGACGCTATCCTCTCCGCGGGATACTCGCGCATTCCCATTTACGAACCTGGAAACGAGAATAACTTTATAGGCATGCTCCTTGTTAAGATGCTGATTACGTATGACCCGGAGGATTGTAAGAAAGTCGGCGAATTTGCTCTAGCGACGTTGCCAGAGACAAGCCCAGAAACCAGCTGTCTCGATATTGTGAACTTCTTCCAAGAAGGCAAGTCACATATGGTATTGGTATCCGAATATCCAGGTGAAGACCATGGCGCCATTGGTGTTGTAACGCTCGAGGATGTTATTGAGGAACTTATCGGAGAGTATGTGCTACTGTAATCACTCTTGCAAGCACTGTGCTAATGCCTCGCTACAGAGAAATTATTGATGAATCCGACGTATACATCGATGTCCATAAAGCCATCAGACGTCTTGCACCAGCACCTACATTCAGACGGGCAGCTAAAGGCCAAATCGTAGCTGACAACGATATTCCAAAGCTACAAGGTCTCCAGGGCTCTCCGGTTTTTGCATCAGACGAAGATTACAAAGATACCAACTCAGGGCGGCGCCAACTATCCCTAGATGCCAAGGCCCCAGGCCAAAGCCCCGTGACCTTTGGCACTAGCCCTAAGGCTACCTTCATGATCAGACGCAGCTCTGCTGCGGCTGATGGCGGTTCGGTTACTGTGCGTGGAAATGCCACAGACATGCGCGAACACCTCAAACATCTCGGCCCATCAAACTTGGCTAGCCGCCCAAAGACGACACGGTATAATACCGTGAAAATCAAGCCTGGCGTTGTCAAGGACGCCAAAGACCATCGCACTTCAGTTCACGAAGATCATGTTGTATTTCAAGATGATTCGGAAATGTACTCTGCTCCATATGGAGGTGAAGGAGAAGGTTTGTTGCAAAGCGCTGGCAGACCTGCTTCGGACGGCGTGCTGGCGCTGCAACAGGGATATGGAAGCATGGATCATGGATCAAGTCGCCGGACTTCGAGTCCACTCCGGGTTCACAAATTTCAACATGTCGATACTAATGGGCTTGATAAGTCACAATCCACGAAGGGCCATCCTTCGAAAGGATCTGTGACTAGCCCACAATCCCCACCCCGACGCCCCGAACTTCATGAATCCGATAGTGGTAGCGGCGGCACCATCTCCAGTTTACGTTCTGGACATGCAAGCCCAGCACCAAGAAAACGAGGAACTGCGCGGAGCGGCAGTATCACTGAGAATATAGTTGACTCAAATGGGGTGAGGAAAGTTGTACTACAAACCACCAGCTCTAGCGATGGAGATGATGCAATAATACATTCGCAGGATGGCGAAGACGGAGCGAGGAACAGAAGGGAAACCAACGTCAACGTGCAGCTGGTCGAACCTCGTCCAGACGAAGAAGCGCCAAGCGATGGGCAAGCCGAAGTTGATGACGTGAAGAAGAAGACAAAAAGAAGGCGTAAGCGGAAGAACCACAAAGACTCGGAGGGGGGTGGACCAAGCCAGGATGCTTGAACGGTAAATTGAAAGAAGTCAACTTATGAGACAAGAGCTTTGTACATTACGGATAGAGCGCTCGTAGTGCGTCTAGGAATGCTTTGCTTGGTGTGGAGAAACAGTTTTGGCCATATTTAAGTATGTAGGCTGGATGTGTGTTCTGGTTGGTTATGGCCGTTTCTTTGATATTATTATTTGCGCGTAGATACCATTCTCTGGGAGAATTTCCTGTATAAAGATGTAAAAGAAATTATCAAACATACACAGTTAGGAAACCGCTTCAAACGCTTTTTTGCAATCTCTCAGTGCTGAATAAAAAGTGTTCTACACAGTATAATACGTCGTCCATTTAAGATATTTTAACTTTGCGGCGTTTGGATTTAGCGGGAATGATCGTCCCATATATTTAGCTCGGCCGGGATGCGGATTAAATCCTCCGATCGATAAGGTGTCAAGGGAGCTTTGGGCGGTGAGTTCGGGGTCCTCCAGGAGTTCCGAACAGTACCCTGCCTACAAGGTTTATTCACCACCAAACCTACGTGTTTGCTTCGCGTTGGTCCATATCACAAATTGTCTCACCTTGCCCCAGCTGCTTTCGCATCTCGCGAATATTTAGTGATGAGGTCCCGTCCGGATCGTTCACCTATCTTCCAGGGCTTGCTCCTCACAAGTCAGAAGTCGCCACACATTACTTTCGACAATCATGGAGACGCATCCGCGAGATTATCTGTATGATAATCTCAGTACACCTAATGTCGCACAAGAACCGCTTTTACCGCGCCCGTCAAAACCCTTCGATTTCAAGGCCACAGACGCCCAGAAACTCCACGTCCTGGTAGCCGCCAACTGCGAGCGCGATGTCTCTAAAGCCGAGGCATTGGTCGTGCGTTTCTTTGGGCACGCAAAAGTCGAATGCAGGGCAATTTGCGACGATCCAACAGCAAAGGCAGTGCGGTTCGCCCCTACTCTCGAGAACTCCCCGACTAGCATTGGCCGCGGCCTCAATAATGGCGAAGGCACTGCCCAGGTTTGGGCTGAGTGGGCAGATTTGTTGGTCCTGGCGCCGGTCAGTGCAGATACAATGGCAAAGATGCTGAATGGGATAATGGGGACCCTTATACTCGATGTGTTGAGGGGTTGGGATGTGTCGAAAAAAATCATACTAGTACCGGGCATGACGACATCAATGTGGGAGAATCCCATGACAAAGAAGCAACTATCGAAGCTGAGGAGGAAATGGAACTGGGTCCGAGTGATGCCGCCGATTCTGTGGCAATATGACGAGAAGGGGGCCAAGAAATGCCTTATTCAATATGACGGCTTCCCTGATCTCGTCGAAACCATCAATAACCAGGCTGAACTCCTGACCATTGGTCATGATGTTGATATAACCACATCTGGCGATATAGAGCAGGCACGCCGAAACCAAAAGACGGAAACTAGGCTCCCATCGGAGTTATGGACCATAATATTCGACCACGTCGGCGACTGGGAAGTTGCACAATCAATCGGCATCTATACCAACCTGCCCATACCGAAAGAATGGGAGCATCGTGAATTCCCGAAGGATGAACTCCACGAGTACATGCGCTCTCTCGAATCGACAATTCTTACCAAGCCTGTGCCATGCGTTATTGAAAAGCTCGATCAGGCTCCCAAGAGCATGGAATACCTCTCATCACTATGCGTCAAGCTTATCATCAAATTCTGCCTGACGGATGTCCTCTCGTATCTCGAGACCAAATTCCGCGAAGTCTTTTGGACGTCCTTTCGTGGAAAACTGCTCCCGACGAAAGCGTCGGCGGTTTATGGAAGAAATGAGATTCTAGAGTGGTGGCGAACCTCTGCCTCCTTTCTCAAGAAAGACTACACAGATGAAGCTATTGACGGCGCGTCCAAATCTGGCTTTGTACACGTGCTCGACTGGTGGAAAAAGTCTGGCCTGCCGCTGAAATACAGCGAGGCGGCGTTGGAGCAGGCTAGCAGTAAGGGACATATTCTCGTCCTAGAATGGTGGAAGGAAGCAAGCATGCACCAAGGTGCATATATTCTTGAGCCCGAGTCCAAGAACCCCTCTTCGCGGCGCACGAACTCCTCATACTTGTACGAACCGGCGTCGCCGAGTTTCGACTCACAGTCGATGGATGTCGGACTTGCGCCGCTGAGGCTAAAGGTTGGAAAGTCAGTCTTGTACGCAGCTCAAAACGGGCAAACCCGCGCTGTGCACTGGTGGGATACGTCCGGGATTCCCTACTCGCACTCTGACTCTGTGGCGCGCCTTGCGTCGGCTTATGGCCACGTTGACGTGCTAGAGACGTGGAAGAGCCTTAAGGGAAGTAAGTTCGCGATGAGCTATGATAACCAGGTGCTTGTTGGGCCGACGAAGAATGGGTTTGTGCGGGTGCTGGAGTGGTGGCGGCGACAGACTAGTGGAGAGGATTGGAGCTGGGAGGGCAAGAGGTTGAAGGTAGAGTATAAGACTTGCGATATTGAGGAGGCGCTGGAAGATAGCGTGCGCCTGGCTGGTGGGGAGGGAGAGGACGAAGTAAGGAAGTGGTGGGCGAGGAACGGGCTCAACCTCGGGGTGGGCACCAGCGAATGGATGGAGATCAAGACTCTATGATGTTAGAAATTAGTTGCTTATGTCTTTAGGTTTTGTGTTGGTATCAGCGGGTGGGATCTCAGGTCTTTACGGGGCGCGGTTGCATTAAAAAGATACCGATGGGCTGTCGAAGTTGGCAAACTGGCAATGTGGGAACCTGAGATACAGGAAAATGGATCATAGCTGGCTGTGACTATGTATCAGTATGGCTAGAAAGGGTGTATATAGTAGCGTAGTATGACGCGGCACATCTCCGATGCAGAATGCTGAATAAATCTATTTTAAAACATGACCTTGCACTTATAACATCGCTAACCGTGGTATTCTTCCCATCTAAAAAGTACGACAACTCGCCGCCTTGTAATTTGTCTCGCAATACATTATCTCAGTGACTCCCGCACTATCACTGGCTGATCGTCTCCCATATACTGCAGCTCCCAGTTTCCCACTGGTTGGCATTCTAATCTTCAGAGTGACGATTCTCACAAGCTGAGCGCGGAAGAAATAGGTCCCCAATATTGCGCCAGAAGCCGACATCATAGATATTCTCCAGGTCATGCAAACTCTTTACACGCACCCACTCCCCATGTCCCTGGCCCTTCAGACTGCTTGCATTACTCGGTGGCTTGGTTTCGCAGCTCAAACTGATGACCCTTGGTTGCACTGGCCACTTTGCACGTGGTTCAACTCCAGGGTCTCGCGGTCTATGCTCGTCAAGAGGTCGCATATACAGTGACCCATCGTCAATATCCGAACTCGTGTTATCCCATTTCCCGCTCTCGTTCGTTGTGACGCCCGCCCAAACCTGGTACAGCGTATATGCGGCCAATGCGACGATTAGGGCGCTGCTCAACACACACAGAAGCGTGACACCACCAGCACCAGGTCTAAGGTGCATTCCCCAGAGCCAGAAATTCGCATAATCACGCCACGTGTACCCTGTTCCGCGGATAGTAAAGGAGCTATACCGCGCCTTGATGAGGTCGCTGACGTAGATCGTGCCCAGGTACCCGCCGGCGGCAGTCAGGAGGGAGGTGGATAGGAGGAGAAGGATAAACCAATGCGTGTTGCCGTAGCCAACGCAGTTGTTGATGAATATGCAGTGATGGTCTGACCGTGACACGCAGTGCTTGCAGAGAGCACAGTGCTTTGAGCGAGGCGGTTTGATGAAGTCGCAGGTGCTGCATATTGCGGATGGGTGGAAGTTAACATGGTCGTAGGGGTAGAGGCGCATGTGGGTTGCATGGGTAGCATTGGTGATGAAGCCGGGGTCCGAGTACGCAGCAAGGTAGAGGAATATGTAGGGCATGAGAATAATTGGGATCATTACGGCTTGGGTTGCGACGGTCTGGGCGGGAAAGACGAAGGGTAGGTACAGGTACTCGGAGACGGAGAGGAGGAGAATGAACATGATCTAATAAATGTCAGCATGGTTTTGAGAGCTCAAAAATACAGAATGGGTGGTAGAAAAATACGACGCGAATATGGGTCGATGACCTGACCGTTAGCTACGCTGTCTTCATGTTTAGGTTGTGGTGCCTTAATCTGACGCGACTTGAAAGGATACCAAAGAGTAATATGTCCTCCATTGTGCGACAAGGTTACATGAGCGATGAAGCCCATAGTAAGTGACAATATAGCACTTGAGCTCGTCTATAAAATGATATGATCATTTAAAGAGATGGAATACTCCAAATGGGCAGTTAAGAAACAGGGGGTTGAACAACGAAAAGCTTCGCCGTGCTGCACCAGCCACGCGAATTCCAAACTTACAAGAACTGTTGGGTGCCGTTCGTTCATTACAAAGCGCAGGGTCTCCGCACCTGCGGCATACACACGCCCATTGCTGATTTTTTGATCCAGAGAGAACAGAAATCTGGGAATATGTATCATGAAAAGTCGATGCAAGGCACCGATGGGCGTTCTCCTGGTCCCTGATGAGCTTTTAAACCTATCGGGTGTCTCTCCAGTCCATACATACCTCAAGGCTGGCAGTCTTCCAAAGAACAAAACAAATGTCATAAATGAAATGAAAAGCACCAGACAAATCACGCTCCTCACCAAACCCATCTTGAAGGGTGCGGGAGCCAGAGGGCCTGTCAAAGAGTCCAGTCCCAACCGATGTTCAAGTGGTTACTCAAACTAAAGTCATAATATCAACAAATAGTATCTCCAAAGTAAAATCATTCAAGATAGTGTCTTGGTATCCAAACCCATAAATGTTGCAACGAGGCCGGCCAACTAAGCAACCATTCCTTTGGTGTTCTTGGACCCTCGGATCGAAGCCAAAGGGATCTGGTTGACGAGAGTTTCTGTATCACGTGATTACGCGTTATTCGTCGCGCGCGAAACGGTACCATGAACCAAAAAAGTACAGAGATGAAGCAGTCCTGCGGTTCACAACCACTACGCCATACGCCAGACAGCCAGACAACCCATCCAGACGCCTCAAAGACGTGTGATTTTCAAACCGCCTAGTATTCCGTGCTCTTTCCAAATCATGCACAGTCTCCCTTGCCGGATAATCATGTATTAGGTTGGCCAGCCGTTCTTTATTCTAGTTTCAGCTGGACTTCACCTAGCTTTTCCCTTGTACTTCTCCCCGAACGCTCTAGAACTGCCCATCGTTATACAACAATTGGAGACTACGTCAAGGCGTGGTTAATAAAACTCCCATGGCGATTTAGTTGGACGTTTCTCTTGATCCACAACTCCAAAAAGCGTTCCATATGGCTTCAGTCGTCTACGAAGGTGTCGCAGGGGGTGGTGACTTATTCCAGGGACAAAAGTTCTTCATTGCGCAGCGCGTTCCAGCACGAACTGAATTAATTAAAAATGTAGAGGTAAATATGCCATTGCCCGAAATAGTGGCCGCCACTAACATTACAAAGCGCAATGGGGGCTTCGTGGTTCCGATAGAAAAGAATGCGGATGTGCTGATTGCAGATCACGCAAAGCCCAAGTTTGCACCTGCAAATTCTATCTCCTGGACATACCTGGAGCAGAGTATGAAAAAAGGGCAGCTAGAGGATTTAGAAACTCATCGGATAAGTTCCCCTAGCAGAACTGGGCGTCCAGGTGGGCCCAGCAAATCGACCCGAACGCCTTTCACACACGAAGAGAGCATGGCCATTAGTATTTGGGTTGCCAAAGCTGAACTAATGGGCCTTCCTCCCAGAGGAAATGAGATCTATGAGCAGTTCGCAGAGAAGGTATGTTCCCGCATCAGATTGAGTTGCAGCCTATCTAAATGCTTCATAGAATCCTCGGCATACTCCACAATCGTGGCGTGATCATTGGATAAAGCAACACTCTGACCGGCCTCGGCCAGAGATAGACATGAACAGTACAGACTGGCCAGTTAAAAAAAAGGGAGATAGGCTGCGCCGGGCCATTCCACCTGCACCTCAATCCAAAAACGTCACAACTACACCCAATGCTTCAGGTGCAAGAAAGCACCCCGTGGTACGCAGCCCCTCCTTGCCTACCACGCCTTACTCTCCTGAAGAAGAACTCCCATTCACAGAGGAAGACAATGAAATCCTAGAAAAGGAGTACCCTGACATTATCGACGTTCCTCCAGAGGATTGGGTCCGCGCTTGGGAAGCTTTTGCTAAGAAGGTACGTAGCCCTGTCCGCCATTCTTGCTGCTCTATGCCACAAAAGACTTGACTAGCTAATAATAGTACAGTACGGAAGGCACACAGCAGGCGATTGGTGCCATCATTACCTCACAGTTTTCAAGCCACAAAAATGTCAAGAGACCGAGGATAAAGATGCAAGGGCGGTAAAGCCCAAGCCCAACCGGGGACAAGACTCTACTTCCAAAACCTACACAACCCCAGTTCGCGCTGCTGTATCTTCAAGGTCATCTACAGAAAGTAGAGACACAGCACGTCACCGGAAACTAGGCGAGGACGGGACAATTACAAGCAAGTCCCTAGAATCTAAGACTTCAAAAGATCAGCCTCAAATTAGCGCCTCGGTCGATAAAGTGAAATTCTTGGAGGATTTGAGAGAACTGTCCAGCGCCATTAAACACGAGATTGAACCTTCCTTCAGCCTATATGGACGCAAACTAGAATTATATGACCTGTGGAGTGTAGTCAACAAGCCGGAGTTTGGAGGATTTCAAAAAGTCGGTGAAACAAATAGGTGGTTGCAGGTTGCCATCAAGCTAGGAATCAATACCTATAGGCATGAAACGGCACACATGGATCTAAAACGGGAGTATCGTGACACGCTTGTTAGTCTCGACACCTTTATATCTTTAAGGGACAATGGCGAGACGAAAGGACGCACCTCTCCCGAAAAGTTCGGGGAACCAGCCACGCCGGTAACGGCTATTCCAACACGGGCCGCTGAACAAGCTCACGCCTATAGTTCTGCGAGGAAAGATGGCGACACCAAAAGACGCGCCTCTCTTACCAAATCCACGGAACCAGTCACGCCAGTGACAGCTATTCCAACACAGACCCCTGAACAATCTCATATTCTCTCAAGTGGCGTGAGCACCCCAAAGACATTGCGGCCAGCTACGGTTCTCCCTCTAGAATCAGCAAATAAGGACGCTGCAGCCGGGAGGATCCGACAATCGCTGGGCCACGGACAATTGGCATTTTTTCAAAGCTTGAGTGAATTTGCTCGGGACGTTTTGGACGATTCCGTTACCTTTGAGCCTATTGTTTCCAAGCGTAAAATCAGTCTATTTGACGTGTGGACCGCTTCTCTCCCGCTACTTGGCCATTTTGACGATATCGAAGGCAGAGAAGTTTGGGATGACCTTGCGACCAAATTGGGGTTCGAAGTCTCAGCGCACCCTAGTGCGCCTGGTGAGCTTCGTCAGATATGTGAAGAATTTCTACTTGATTTCTATGAATATTTTGTTCAGAGAGAACAGGAAAAATTGAAGGAAGAAGCTCTACGCCAACAATTTGAGGACCACGAGCAATCTGAAGAAGAAGCCGTAGAAGATAGCGATGACAATCTCGAGCCTCCTTCCTTAGCATTCCGGACTGCTGGTCCCGGGAGGCAAAAGCGACCTCATGGTCAGGACAGCATATCTGCGGTCGTGGAATCGAGGCCTACTTCCAGTCACAGTCACAACAAGCGACCACGTATCTCGAAAGGCAAGGAAAGGGCAGATGAAATCCCCTCGACACCTGAACATATCTATAATAGCCACCTGCATAGCGACGGAAAATTACCAGACCATCCAAATGCCCAAAACAACAAACTCATGGGAACTAATATCGAGTATTTTCCCCCGCCATCTTCATTGGAGGAGCTCGATTCTTCTCCGACACGCCAACTTCGGTCGGAAGCCGAGAAAGGTTACACACCTCCCTCTCAGAACAACAACGAAGAAGAGGCAACGCAATCACAGACTGGTTCACACGAAGAGATAAAGGAGTTTATCGAACGTTTTGGTGCTGAGGGATTTGACATCGAAATTATTAAACAAATGTTGATAACTACCACAATGGAAGTTGAGCCTGCAGAGAGACTGCTTTCAGATTATGCGGAAGGATTGGAAATCTCGAAAAATGTCGCCGGGGTCTGGACTGAAGAGGATGATAATGGGGTCAAGAGCCACGTACAATCTAGCGGTTATAAGCGTACTCTTAAGAAACATGGCGAAACCAGATGCTTGAAGCGGAAAGACTTCTTGAGAGACTTGGAGAAATGCCAAGAAGACTCAGAGGAGATGCAGGCGGAGGATGCGTAAGGAACATGCAGTTGCTATATTCAGAGCTGGAGCGGTTTGGCGATTTTAATACCCATGATATCTTTCATTCCTAATTTAGTGGGGGTGTTACTGCTCTGTTTTTGCTCTGGCAGGGATGACTTAATTTACCAAATATAAGCTCTAATTACTTCTCAAACACCAAAATAGCGTAGCCGAAGTTGTCAAGACCACCCTTCTATAATCAAACGCAGACGTACTACAATATTACAGAAACCGTAAGTACGATTTCACCGATTAGGTTCCAAACTATGAGCCTGCCTGGACCTGTCTGTACCCGTTACCCGCTACAATAGATAACCACATACTGTTTCGTGTCTCAACTTCACATCTACCCAGACACTCTATGGACACAACCAACCCTCCAATCTGCGAGCTCAAGTCACATTATCAATCGACCTGACCAAACATGAATCCCCGACGCTCAGAACAGCACGTGGCACTGCGTTCATCAAATATGGACCTCATACTGTACGCCACAGTAGTCCCTCTGTTTGCGATACTTCTGGTATATCAAGTTTACGCTTCATCGAGCACGCCGTTTGTCGACACCATCCACAACCATTCTATTTTCGTCATTCTCTCGCCCGTCAAGTTGAGGCCGATCGTCAGTCACGTTCTGGAGTCCATTTTGTTATTGTCGCCACGGGCAACCAGTCTCCAACTCCCATCAGCATCCGAACTCCTCGGGTCCTGTCTCTCTATTCTCACTCGAGAGAGCTTGGATAAATTAGTCTCTACCGCGCACTGGGCAACGGATAAACTCTTCACCTGCGAGATTTCATACATGATCACGATCGTCATAACTTCTTTTTTCACCAAGTTCTTCCACGTCACATATCTTCGGGTCTTCATCAGCACAGCCTCCCTGCTGGTTACTCTCGCCTCAAACTTATATTATCCACAAGAGCAAAACTCTCTATTTGCAGCGAGACAGCAATTCAAGTACAAAATATGCGCATTTTGCAGTGTCGTCTTCATTGTCATCGACTACACCACATCTACTCTTGTCACGGTCTCCACGCTGCGCCGCGCGGCCCTTGGATGCTGGGGACCCGAAGGCACAAATTACTGTGGCACCTGGTTGGTGATTAACTGCATTGCAGCGGGCATAGCGAATGTAGTTCTTGGGTTCTCTGCGGTAGGGCTATATATTTGGATGGGAACAAAGAATGTTCTGGAGAGTTGGCAGTTTGCTGAGGCCGCGCGTGAAAAGGAGGCTGCCAGGTTTGGGTTTGAGGGTGATGCAATGGAGAGGGCAGCCAATGCTATGAAGCAGAGCGGAAGGTTCACGGAGGATGAGAGGGAAGAACAGGTGAAGGAGGTCTTACGGGATATAATTCGCCTGTATGAAGCGGATGAGACGCAGGTGAAGAATGCCAAATAATCAGAGTCCCCAGGAGGTGGATTGTACAATCAGGCCCTAGCATACGCATGACTCTGGCAGTAAAACTTGCTATTCCCATTACAATATCAAAGGCATAATTGAGATGATCGTCGCCATATGACATGTAATAATCGATTGCGTGGGAAATGTGCTATGTCCCAATGGATGCTTGTGTCTTCCGCTCGACGATGTGCAATTGACTGCCGTCAATGGGACAAGGGCTTTAGAGCCGAGTTATTCACGCACGTTCAGGCCATTAATTCAGGGCGGAACAGCAAAAGATATCGCACGCTCGTCAGGTACCCACGCCGGGTCCAAGTCAACAGAGAAGGGCTCAGAAGACGGTCTGCGGCGGCTAGTAGCCCTATTTCGTTTGATCCCACGTCCAACAGAGAAGGGCCGGGTGTTGATAACGAATATGGCTCAGTCTCGACAACTAGAAAACGAGGATACATCGATATTCGGCAGGATGACGTCAAACGTGGTGACAAGAGGGTGCAGTGGTGGAAACAGGGGGGGTGGTAAGAAAGGTGAGTGGTAGTAAGAATAGTAAGTGGTAGTAAGAATGGATAGGTATGGCCCTCGTCCATGCATAATTACTGTAATGCCATCTAGAAATGTATGATGGAGGCGGTGAAGCGGCCTCCCTGTGATGCTGGCCGCGGCCACCCAAGGCCACAAAAGAAGTGCGCCAATCTTTCCGCCGAACAGGTCGACGAACCTCTTGACGTTTGTCGAATACTGGCGCAATTCACTGTAATAACTTCTGTTACGTTTGAATCGTCGTGCTCTAGCCAGAGCTTCTCAGCAAGTACTTCTTTTTCCGCTTCTTCGTTTGGGTTGATGTCATCTCCAGCAAAGATACCAGCGACGATTCCCCGTAATTGGGTGTGAGTGAGCATACACGAGAGTTTGTTTGTCATTGCTCTTATCCTTTCTCATCACAGCATTCTCAGATTAGAACCACGGCCACAGCCGCGCAGAGCGGCTCCGTTCACATATAAATGCACCAAGCCGCTAGCTACCAGTATACCGTGCTTATACCGTATAATATACGTGTACTCGATACCCGGTGTTCTACGAGAGCAGTGGTCGTAAAGGCGCGACTAGAGCAATTTAGGTGTTGTACGTAATAAGAATGTGACTCAAGCTATAATAAGGGGTGGCAGTGAGGCGTAGAGGTGACAAGAAAGGGGAGATGGTAAGAACGGTGGGCATCCCAGTGGACATGCCTGGCAAAGGTATGTTTCGGTTGATGAATGTTTCCTGCCTTCGCTGTATTGACCCAGTGTACTGGGGACTTACCCTTTCCGGGTGCCCATTGCATAGTTTTGTTTTGATAAGAAAGGGAAGAGAGGTGGAAAGGAAGGGGAGAGAGGTGGTAAGGATGCCAGGGATGAATATTTCCGTAGTAATATTACCCTGGCTTAATCGCTGCGGCTTCGGCAATAGTCCATCCCATAGTTTAAAACTCTCAGACATGGGTGACAATGGCGGCGGTCATCATTTTCGCTCTCGTCTCATAGCAATTTTGAAAAGCCTCTGGAGAATAAAATAAATGACAAAAAAAAAGCAAAAAGAAAGATCTGAATATACACTTGTATGTTCAGATCCTAAGAAAACCCATTTTTTGGATTTTACTTATTGTCTCGAGCTGCATTCGAACCGAGCACTTGCTGATTCGCAGCGAAACCTTCCCATATCTGCCATGAGGCTTCTTGGGGTCGGGGGTGATGGGGTTATGGGGGTATATAAGCTTTG